>NNCF01126309.1:582808-600121 GCA_002313205.1 Laupala kohalensis
TTTAAACGGAACACAATTAAAAACTGTTACGAATACAAAATTCTTAGGTCTCCATATTCAGGACAACCTCAAATGGAATTGTCACGTTGACAATCTTAATTCCCAATTAAGCAATTTGTGTTACGCATTCCGAATCTTAGTTAACGCAGTTAGTCCACGTATTTTCTGTTGCGTTTATTTTGCAAATGTTTACTCTCATTTTCGTTACGGCATTACCTTCTGGGGTAATTCCGGTCAGAGTATTCAGACTTTCAGAATTCAGAAGAGGATAGTCCGGATAATTTGTAAATCTCACCCCCGAAACTCTTGTAAATCTTTATTCAAGGAATTAAATATCTTAACACTTCCCTGCATTTATATTCGGTCGTGTTTGTTAAGACCGAATTACTGAAGTGCCACCCTTGCTTTATACGAAACAGTCTCGTTCACGAACACAATACTCGCAATAGTAATAATATTCATCGCCCTAGAGTGTCAACCTGTCTTTGCCAAAAAGGACCTTATCATTCGGGAATCGTTCTATATAATTCCTTGCCCAAGAATATAAAAGACATTATGAAAATGAATATCTTCAAATCCGCGGTTAAAAACTACCTCTTGCACCAGTGCTTCTACAATGTAAAAGAATTTATTGATTTTAATTAAAGTTAAATTCGTCTTGTACTTTGTCACGCCATTGCTGTAGTACTTTTTAAATAACTTATAACAATTTCAAAAACTATTTTCTTGCATGATTGTGTTGTCTTATGGCTCATATTAATTTAGTTTTATGTGTACTCAACTTCGGTACGGTTGTGTACATAAATTCTGTAGCCCCTTCCTGGATCCGGTTTTTCTTCGTTTTTCCTTCGGGTAGAGGCGGATTTATTATGCAGGTTTTCTAGGCTTTGTCTAGGGGCATGTTTATTGTAACAATAAATCGTGAATTTAGTGTTTTTTTTCAACTTTTATGATTTTAAACACAAAATAATCTATAATTCGATAATAACTTGTACATGTATATTTTTGCGTATTATTACAAACATATTGACATTCTATTAGTATTATAACTCGCAGCTAACTTTTTATCTTATCTAGGAACTTATGGAAAAAAAAAATTTGAATCCGCCTCTGCCTCAAGGCCCTTGATCGGAATTGATGGGATGGTCCCTTGCTTGCTTCCGGAGAGTAAATTAGTTTATTGTCCTCCACGTGGTCATACGCAGTTTATACTATTTCTTGACGATAAATTTATTATTATTAATTTGTTATTAACTGAAGATGGCCAAGGTTTTCCAAGGTAGAAGTACTCGTTCATTTTTTTTCAAATTTGAGAAATAAATTGATATTGGCGGTGTAGTTGTATTGTGATAAAAGTTAAGATTACTTAATGTCATTATTGAACGATATAACATTTTGTCTCGAATTATTTCTCTTGAGTAACTACTGCAAGTATATTTTCGCTATAATTTTTAAATATACATATTCCCCATTAGTTTTGTCATACTCTTAAACTATCAACCAATCTTTCTCAAGTTCTTTTATTCATATTTTCAGTTGTTTGAGTCATACATTTTTCTCTGCATAATTCATTAGATTTTTGAAATTCGTCAGCACGAGAAAATATCATCCAATGGAAATTAGGTTTGACTTGTTCGTCTCAATGGTTGCCTTGCAGTTGATTAGTAGTTGCAGCGCTTGAAAAGATGGCGCGCGCCTGCTTCATCTACGTCCTTTGCAGGTCCTTGCATTATGCAAATATTGCCCACATCACTTCCACGCTACTTTTCTTTCGAATTGCTGGCGGGGGTGGAAGTTAATTAACCCGACCAACTTTACTCGCTGATCTCACACAATTCATAATCTCACAAGAATTTCTCCAGTTATTACCTCTTACAGATAAAGTGTATCTTAGAAGAAAAAAAATTGTGAGATTGAAAAAAGTATTTTCAATCATGATGTCGAGTTGGCGAAGGATCATGATTAAAAATGCAGGAATAAATCTTTCATATTCATATATTTTAAGGACGTGCTCTTACGAGAATATTTTCACGTTGAGTTACGTAAATTTGGTATTACGTTGCGCCTACGCAAACACTGAGAATAGTTACTGTAAACGTTTCTTACCATACTCCTAAGAAATTAACCTCTATTATGTACCAATACAAATGTTCATAAAGCGATGATGAATACACCATTTTCCGTTCGATAATTCCAAGATGGCGATAAGTTAAAAAATTTAACACTATCGATAATATGGAATTTCTTGAGGATCTGCAACAAGGAATACACGTCAGTGGCGTTAGTTGCATCGTACAACTAACTGTTCGACTACGAAATTTCTGAGCTATCTTTGGAATAGTGTTGTTCCGTAAATTGTGGCTGATCCGTTAGCTTCCTGATTTTTCTTTAGAAAAAGTTATGAGATACATATTTTACTATTCTATAATTTATTAACTATTTTGTAGACTACGTTTTCATGTTCATAATAATAAAATACTGCATTTGAAATTTTAATTATTTTGTTAAAAATAATAATTTGAAGACAAGACGAAATAATTTCTTTACAATTTAGAAATTCTATGTAATGTGTAACATAACAAACTTATAGAATATATAAAAATATTTATTAAAAAATGCAACAGCGGTATATGAAATGCAAATATCCAAGATTGACTTTGAAAATATTCTTGTGTTGGGCAATTACAAAAATTAAAGTGAAAGCCAAAATCTAAAAAATGATTTTTTGAAAAAAAATATTTCACATTCTCAGAAGATCAAAGAACATCTGGCTTTTCATCATCAATGTCTGACTCATCACATTCATTAGGACTCAACTATTCTGTAGGTAACATATTTATTTGTTGATTCACCTTGTCTCCAATTTTAATTATTTTTACCCTTGAAAAGTCTATATAAATAATAAAGCGAACTTTTATAATTACATTACAATTAACAAACGTCCAAGGTAATAATGAAACTTTCTTTTTATTTGTGTTGAGAGAGTGGTGGAACAATGTCTGCTAAACACAACTATTATAGTCAGAAACAATACTCGTAGCCAGGGCAATGTACAGGCGTTGGATAGAATGAGAACAGCTACAGACGTTGGGTAGGACAGATAAAGAGAGATTTCTAGGAAATTCCCACACTCTGCGAACAAAAACATCCAAGATTGCGTCGGTTCTGTGAGACTACGCGCCTCTCCTCCAGATCTGGGGGAAAATACCACAGATCACGATGTAAAAATACAAATGAAATAAATTCAAATCTTATTCCTGAATGATTCTTGTATATTAGAATTGTGTGTGTGGTTTTTTTTGTGGGGCTTTAAGGGCTCGTCAGCAGCAAGGTAATTAGAGCCCATGCAGAAGGGGAAAAATGCAGTTTCGCACCATAGAGAAGAGCCGTAGTGACTCTTCCCCGTGTGTGGGACTGAATTCAACAAATATCAAAATGCAAAGATGAAATAAAAGAAAAGAAAACAGTTGTCCAATATTTTATATCACAAAAAGGAAAAAATTCTAAAAATTATATTTTCTAATTACACAAACGAAGGATGAAAGGAAAGAAGACAGGAGAGAGAAAAAAAGAATACACATTTTAAGCCTCCCGAGAATTTGTAGGAGGAGCCCTGATCTACTCATGAAATTCAATAGTTTATTAATATTAACCTTTTAATTTCCGAGAACTGTTGGTAAATCTGCAGCCAGACCAATTTGTCTCCTTATACTCGAGTATCTTCTGCAATCAGTTAGTAGGAGACGCACTGCCAGTGAAGAGCTACACTTCTCACAAACAAGTTCATCATCAAGTAGTAAGAGATACAGATGAGTGAGGACAATGTCCTATGCGAAGGCGGGTCCGCAGGTCCTCATCGCGCCGGGCTGACCTTCAGGAACTGCTCCATGACTTAACAGAGCATTTGATAAGTCGGAACTTATTCCCTTCAACAGTCAACCACTCATTGTTCCTTTCACTCAGAATCTTTCTCTTGATGGAATTTAGGAGATCTCGTTTTAGAATCGTGAAGACATCAACGCGATTCTTGAGGCATCCC
Source organism: Laupala kohalensis (assembly GCA_002313205.1). Classification (NCBI taxonomy): domain Eukaryota; kingdom Metazoa; phylum Arthropoda; class Insecta; order Orthoptera; family Trigonidiidae; genus Laupala; species Laupala kohalensis. The sequence goes on from NNCF01126309.1 coordinate 586,848, forward strand.
GTCTTTGCGGAAACATCTGCTTCCTCTTTTCCTCTGATTTCTACGTTTCCGGGAATCCAGCAAAACATTATGTTCTTTGCCTCACTTTGGAGGGAGGAAAACCCATCCTGGATGTTCTGGATCAACCTATCAGCAGGATACATAGTCTGGATTGCTTGAAGGGCACTTAAAGAATCAGAACAGATCAGGAAATGTGATCCACGGGAGCACTTTGCTGATCGCAATGTTCTCAATGTGGCGTAGCACTCAGCAGTGTAAACACTGCACAAGTCGCCTAGACGGTAGCCACAGGTCTCACGGGGAAATACCACGGAGCAGCCGACACCATCAGCCTGCTTCGACCCGTCGGTAAACACAGGGATACGGACCCGGTGTTTGTCGAGGATTAAGTGAAAGTAAACCCTCAAAATCGGAGCTGGAGTGTTCTTCTTGTCATGATGCAAAAGATCGAAATTAATCTTCGGCTTGTGCAAAGCCCAAGGAGGAGTCTTACTGAAACCTTGATTTAAGACATTAGATGTGCGTGTATTCGAGGTTTCCTTAATTTGGTTACAGCGATATCCAAAAGGTTTGGTTGCTCTCAGTCTGTTTTTTTAGAAACGGATGGAAGTAGAGGAAGGATGAAACACAGCATTGTGCACCAGATTGTCGGGTAAAGTTAGCAAAGTTACAAAAGTGTCGTAACATGAGGATTTGCCGCCGGAGGGAAAGAGATGGTTTGCCACTCTCGGCATACAAACTCGGAATCGGACTAGTGCAGTAGGTTCCCGTAACTAGTCGGACTTCTGCATGGTGGACACTCCAACTTCTTTAAAAAGCTTGCACGAGCAGGGCTATATACAACGCAGCGATAATCGCGCCGAGATCTTATGAACGCTCGATAAAACTGGTGCAAGGTCAGCGCCCCATTCCCTGCTACTCAGGCACTTCATTAAATTCAGAGACTTTAATGTTCTCGCTCTTAGGTCTGTCAGACGTTCAATCCAATTCAGTCTCTGATCAAATATTAGACCTAAGAATTTTACAGAAGGATAGAATTTTAGAACATTGTTCACCAGGGCGAGGTGAGGTTCTGCCAGAAGGCTTGGTCTCCTACTGAAAATAACAGCGTATTTTCTCACCAGAGGAAAGGAAAGCAAGTCGTCTTCGACCAGTAGTATAATCTATTGAGGGAGAGTTGAATTTGTCGCTCCGCACCTGTGACACTCTGTGATGAACAAAAGATAGCGAAGTCGGCGACAAAAGAGAGTGTATGACAGGATTGTTTACAGAAGATGTTATGCTGTTTATGGCCACTGCAAATAAGATCACACTCAGGACTGAGCCCTGAGGAACACCGTTCTCTTGCAGAAGGAGATCCGAGGTGCCTCTTCCGATTCTGTAGCGGAAGGAACGCTAATCCAAAAAGGACTGTAGCACCAGAGAAAGATGTCCTCTAAACCCCCAGGCAATAAGTTGTTTTAAAATGTCATGACGCCATGTAGTATCATAAACCTTCTCGATGTCAAAGAATATTTCGACATGTTGTCTTCGGACGAAAGCAACTTTAATTGCTGTTAACATGAGAAGTAAGATGTCCAGGGTGGAATGGAATTTCCTGAAGATCGACTCAGCAAGTTATGCCTTTCAAGACACCTGTCGAGTCGTCGGTTGATAATTCTCTCCAGAGTTTTACCGACGCAACTCGTTAAGGCAATGCTTCGATAACTACTGATGGTCATTTTTTCCTTTCCTGGTTTTAGTAGAGGGTTAAGCGTTGCTTTCTTCAAGGAATTAGGGAATACTCCCTCGGAACATGAAAAATTAAATATATCCAGAAGGTATTCTTTCGATTTGAGACTAAGTTGTCTCAGCATTTCATAATGAATTGAATCAGGACCAGGCGCAGTGTCGTCGACTGTCGGTAGAGCTGATTCAAGTTCCCACATAGAGAAGGAAGAGTTGTAGGGTTCCCAGTTGGTGGAACGAAAGTCAAACGATGTGTTCTCTGCTATTTCATTTTTACTTGCGAAACCAGGATCGCAGTTTGTGTAGATGTTAGGTCAGCAAAGTATTCAACCATCACAGTTGCAATTTCTCTGTTGTCTGTGAGAACCTGATAATTGAATCCACATATTGTGGTTCGAGATTACCTTCCAGATATCTTTTGGATTGACAACCATACTTTAGTGGCGATGTAGTTCTCTTAATGTTGCTTAGATACTCTTTCCAGGAGGTGGATCTGGATTCTTTGATAGTTATGCGCGCTTTTGCTCTAGTATTTCGATATGTGGCGAGGTTTTTCGGAGATCGACTAACCTTAAATTTCCGCAATGCTCTTCGCCTTGCCCGAATGGCGGACCGACATGCGTCGTTCCACCCGGGGACATGAGGTTTTTGCGGAAACATAGATGTTTTCGGAATGGATTCTTCAGCGACGTGATGAATCACTTGGGTCAGATGGTCGACCCTCTCTTAGGCAGTACCCGTTTCTATGAAGACAGCAAGAGAACGGTACAGTGTCCATTTAGCCTTTCTGAGAATCCATTTCCGTGACTTGCTTTCGGGGACAGTCACGCGTTCCTGCGAGGACAACCAGATAGGATGATGGTCGCTACCATTCAGATCATCTTCTACCTTCCATTGGAAGATATCAGCAACTTAAGGAGAGCATATGGAAAGGTCTATAGCAGTCCATGACCCATGGCAAATGCAAAGTCATATCAAATACCAATGCAAAGTCATATTTGCAGGCAAATACATATCTCCCCGGTGTTCATTAGACATACGTCTTCTCGCTCAAAGAGACGATTCAGCTGTCACCCCCTGGGGTAAGCGCTCCACGACCCCACAGTACACTGTGTGCGTTGAAATCTCCAAGGAGGCGGAATGGTTGAGGGAACTGGCGAATTAAATCCCTGAGGGAAGTCTCCGAGAAATCTCGTGTCGGAGGAAAATAGATTGAACACAGGGCCATAGTTAGTATGCTGTGTATTGTGACTGATATAGCCTGGATTTGAGTTTGTAGGAGAGCAGGTGAGCAGATGATTGTGTTTCTAACAAACACGGCAACTCCTCCTCTTTCTCGATCTCCCGTGGTGTCGTCATATCTGAAGCTGCCGTATCCCCGCAGAGAGGGTGAGTGTTATGGTAAAAAGTGTGTCTTTTGCAGGCAAATACATATTGGATTACGACGCGCTAAGAGCTGTAACTCTTCACGTTGAGTTCTATAGCCATTAAGGTTCCGCTGAAGTATGGAAGCCATTACTTTTTGGAACATCCTGGGTCAGGTTTGTGAATGTACATTTCCGTGTCACCGTCGGACAGTGCACAATATGACTCGGAGGAAGAAAGTACAGAGACGTTCTTTTTACGTCTTTGTGAATTTTTGGACGATGTTGTTTCCGATGTTTTAAAAAATTCTACAAGGTTGAGGAATTTAGTCCTAGAACCTTGCTTTGTCTTTGTCTCTGTCTTCGTTGTTACCGTGGTAGGTTTTGTACTTCTTGACAGTTTCTTTGTAGTTGATGGACGGGGTTGTGATGGAGGTTTCTACTTAACGGTAACGGCTGAAACATCTTTCTTTCCGTATTGGCACTGGCATGTTCAAGACGTTGTCGTAGACACGTCAGTGAAATCGGCTAGAAAGGATACAGTCTTCAATATTTTAGGAGTCCTCGCTTCGGTGGAGTAACTGGTAGAAAATACAGGATGTAAAACCCTATATTTCTTCCGTGCTTTACCGTACGGGATATTCTCCGTTGTCTTGATATCCTGCACTAAAAAAGCGGCGCACTCTCCACACCGGGTGGCTGCCTGTGCAATTAATGCACAGGTATGAATCGCCGGGTTCGTGTGCCTCCTTCCCGCATGTATCCCTGCCCTTACAGGATGTTGCGGTATGTCCAAATCTCTGACACAACAGCTCAGAGGATTTGGAATAAAGGGACGCACTGGCAGGTTAAATCATCCGGCTTTGAGATTTTTCGGAAGCTTAGGACAGTCAAATGTCAAGATGAAGGAACTTGTCTTCTGCGGAATATCATTAATCTTTCTCATAATTTGTCTGACATTAACCACGTGGTCCGATTCTGCAACAAGTTCGTCAGTTATATCCATAATGTTCCTGCAACATACGACCCCGTTTCTGCGATTAAGCGCAGCATGGAGCTCGCACTTCACAGGGAACTCTCCCAACAAGGTACATTTTAAAAGTGCAAATGTTTGCTTGTTGGTTTTTGTTTCAGACAGTATTGACCCATTACGCAGCCTCTTCATTGATCCAACTAAACCCTGTAATCCTTTGTAAATATACAGCGGGGTTGCTTTCTCAAGTGACCAGAGTATACATGTCATTATGACGAAAACATTCTCACGACAAATGTTCTGTTTCTTCACTGTTTTTGTTTTTGAAGCTGGAGGGCTGTAAACCCTCGGTCGCTTAGAAGGCGTTTGGGTGGAATACTCACCTTGCGGCACACCCACTCCGCAAGGCGGGGGAATCGAAGCATCTGTCATCTTGTCTCACGAGTGCGGATGAAATAAATGTCTGGTGACGTGGAGCCTCCGCATCACGCCAGTAAGCCTTATTTAACTGAGGTGCGGCAGTTGCCCCAGAGGTTGTCCGCTAGCGAGTGTTTATTCTCAACACTCATTCACCTCATCGGCGCGTAACACACCTTGAGGTTGAGGGTTCTTTTTATAGAGGTTTATTCCTTCTTCGCGACCCGGCCTATGAATGCAAGATCTCCGGTCTTTGCAACACGCAACATTCCAACATCGCACCAACGGTGGTCGCTGAAACATGCCCAAAGCTTACGGTGTCCGAGGACTGGTGGCGCAGTACCAGTCCCCAGCTCGTGACCGTGGGTCCGCCAAGCCCATTCTCAGTAGAAACTGAGCTTCCTGCGGGGTATTAGAATTGTGACTCACCGAAAGTGTTCAATTAATTTTTAGAAAGTGCGACGTAGTTATAAAGCATTGAGATTTTTATGTCACTGGGAATATTAAAAGCAAAAATAATTTGACATAAAGACATTAAGTTATTCCAGTAAATATTCTTTAGGATAGTTGAAAATATAGAATCAATGATTTCTAACCCAAACGTTATTGTTATCATCAAAGAGCGGAAAGTGTAGGTAATCTTGATTAAACATCATTTGGATAGTTTTCAACAGTAAGTTAAACTACACTCGTATGATCTATGGTATCTTTAGGCAAGAGAGATACTCGTCAAAATGATCGCCTGTTTGAAATACGGTAGTGTGTGTCGAGCAATAGCAAGCAGTTGGATGGGCAACGCGCAATGTTGTCAACTCTAATATTCCGGTCACGTTTGTCGAGGTTATACATGAAAAGTATGCTGTATCTATACAAAGGACATGTTTTGAATACAAATTGATGCTTCTAAATTGTCTCTAATATTATCAAAGTTGTTAACTGGTAATTAGACTGGTTGAACACAAAGGTTGTTTAATAAAATTGCAGTTGACAAAGTGCATTTACCTCAATGATAATCTTGCATTTCTTCTAAATGGACTGTCACTAGCATTGTGAATTTATTTTAAGTTGTGCTTTGTTTGGTCTTTACATTAGTTAAGAAATTTATTTCCAAAATAGAAAAACAGTAATTAACCAAATTTTAATAATTTATTTTAACAAATTTCAGTGAGTGCTTTACATTACTAAATTGGTACGACCTATTAATATTGGTGCGACAAAATTTATTGAAATATTTGAATGTATTTTAAGTACATTAACTGAAGGAATTGCGAATAAAAATCTTTATAAATTTTGGAAACCTCTGTACAAGGAGTTGGATTTGTGAAGGAAACTGTCTAATTGATTCACACTTATTGTGCTTAACCGGAATGCAAATTTAGTTAGCGCCGAAAAGAGTCATAAACTACATTTCAGAAAAATATCAGGACCTTACAGTATAATACTGTAATTTTGCCCACATACAGCGGGATGCTTAAAATTTGAATATGGAGGATTTTAAAAATTGATAGTAAAACATATTTGCCGAAATGCGTGAGAAAATGTAAAGGCGGTGAGGTGACACATATTTTATTTGAATTTGAAATCTAAAATTAGTTATAATTTATTAATGAAACTGATCTAGTATACGTATAAATTGTACTTTGATCTTTTCTTCTGAACAGACTGAGACTATTCTTCTCTAATCTTATTGTTGATGTCAACCAGTGTATTTAAGCATCATTGCTATTTTCAATATGTATTTCATTTCAAAAGTAAAAAAATGTTTTTAAAATTGTGGTAAATGTGGATAAGATCCATTATTTTCGATAATTATAATTGGGTGATGTCAATAAACAATCTTCACAAGAATATTATATGTTATTGTGAAATAAAATTGAAAAATTAACTGAACATTTAACTTCAGTTAACATGAATTCATTTTTACGACTTATGCGGAAACTGAGAAACGTCAAGAATTTTGAATCCATAAATTGTGTTTTTCTTCATAAATGATGTATCCCGTGTCACTTCTATAATTTTGCATTTCCTTTGATTTCATTTCTCATGAAAAGAAAAATATATATATTTCTTTATAAAAATCACTCAAGTTTCCATTTTGTTTTCACAAAAACAAAAAAAATTATTGGAATTTTATGAGCTTAGTTATTTGTTTTACATAAAGTATACTAAATTCACCCGTAAAGAAGTCCTGAATCAATAATCAAATTAGTTGTCTGAAGCTATCGTAGTATGAATATGTTGATAATGACATGCTCTGATGGAGTAGATGTTCGGACACGATAGTAAGATGCATTGCACGATCAGTAGTTTGCAGTCTGCTCAATACAATTCAGATTTCCCTTCAAGAAGACAACTTGGAGTCAGCATCTACGTTGTCTTAGTGTTACACAGAATACTAAGTGGTGGAACTTGGAGATCGTGGTCGGAATGCCTAATGCAGGATAGATCAACTCTCACCCATCTTTTACACGCTTTCTATTCTGAAATTCTTCTACCACACTCTTCCAGAAAACATTTTATCGTCTTTTCCTGAAAAATTAGAAGGTATTTTTAATATATGTTCTTTTCCTAGATTTTCTCTTTTTTTATCGACCCCATTTTCAAAACAAGTAGAGTGGGTTATATGTATGATGAATGTTTAAATGCCGAAGTGGGTTACAATCATGATTGACGTGGACAGGAAGTGAGAAGAAGTAAGTAGCTTCCAGTTTAGGCGATTTAAATTGTTCCGAGGGTGTAATTGCCAATAGACGTAAATAAAGTACTCTAACCTAAAGTACCGACAGCGGTGGTCTAGTGGTAGTGCTATCGCTTCCACGATCCCGCTGAGCGGAAGAGCGTGGATTCAATACCTGCTCGACCGAACTAGGTGAGGTTTTCAGCTGAGGTTTCCCTAATCTACTCCAGACAAATGGCGGTTAGGTACAATACGTTATCCGGCAACCCAACATGTCTCCGTCCCAATTCCCTCTCCTAAGTCTAACGGTTAGGTGAAGAGCGGGTCTCATGGCCTGAACCTCTACAAAAGACATAAAAGAATACTCGAAACATTTGCGTCCTTCACCTTAATATAAACTTCCATCGAAATATCTAACTTTAAATACACATCTTTCGAAATAAGACGAGATTGATATAAAATCAGTTTTTTCTAGCTACATTACAACACTAAACCTTATTATATATGATACAAAAAACTATATCCTCAGTGACTACGATTTTTTATATATATATATTGGTTGTGAAAGAACCGTCATGTTTTTGGCAACAAATTTTTATCAAAATTTATTTTTAAATCTCCGTTCAATAGTTAACAAAACAATTGTTAACTCATTGAACAAAATAGTATTGAGCATTTTATAATTGATGCATTCTGATAAAGACGACATTTTCATGTATTTTTTTCGAAATACATTTTTCCTTGTCTCCTCTGACCCTTTTATGTTCCTTGAAATCTTTCATGTTCCAGAAAAAAGGACTGAGAAAAATGACCAATAACGTTGGTCATTCAAATAATAAAACATTCAGCTTGAAATAACTTGCTGTGATGAGTCATTTTTGTTTAAAACCCATGTATTTTAAATGATATGAGAAAATAAATTATTTAATGGAAGTTTTATGTCATAACATAGATTTTAGTTCACTCTTAATGAAAGAAAACGTGTTTGTTTCTGTACTAATAACCAAGGAAAAGTTTATCGTTAATAACCAAGCGGACTAGAAAATGGTTCAATTTTTATTTTACATGCCTATGATAATATTTCAATGAACTTTTAGGGCAAAATAAAATTATCCTAATCATGACTGTTTCTCTCACTTCACTTACATCATGTAGATGAAGAACAGGAAAATGTTTCTGTACATCAGAAAGCATACATAAAATGTGATGTTGAAAGCTATTTTATTTTAGCGACAGTTTTTAGTAATAATAAATTTTAATAAATTTATTGTCAAAAAAACAGTACAAACTGCGTATGACCACGTGGAGGACAATAAACTAATTTACTCTCCGGAAGCAAGCAAGGGACCATTCCATCAATTCCGATCAAGGGGTCTAAGGCAGAGGCGGATTCAAAAATTTCAGCAAAAGTTCCTAGATAAGATAAAAAGTTAGCTGCGAGTTATAATACTAATAGAATGTCAATATGTTTGTAATATTACGCAAAAATATACATGTACAAGTTATTATCGAATTATAGATTATTTTGTGTTTAAAATCATAAGAGTTGAAAAAAAACACTAAATTCACGATTTATTGTTACAATAAACATGCCCCTAGACAAAGCCTAGAGAACCTGCATAATAAATCCGCCTCTACCCGAAGGAAAAACGGAGAAAAACCGGATCCAGGATGGGGCTACAGAATTTATGTACACAACCGTGTCAAAGTTGAGTACACATAAAACTAAATTAATATGAGCCATACGGCAACACAATCCTGCAAGAAAATAGTTTTTGAAATTGTTATAAGTTATTTAAAAAGTGCTACAGCTTGTACTTGACAAACCGGGGCTCTGAGCTTCGTCAAAGGGAAACAAGAGATACGAGTCACATTTCCACGAAGATGAGGAACAATGCAAACAGATGTAGTAGCGGCCAAGTTCTGAGGAACTGCAAGCAATTGGCGACGACAACACTGTCGTCAAGAGGCTTTCCAAAGCCGAGGAGAACGCAAGTGGAAGGGTTCGATCGGGTCTTTGAACCTTCCTTTGTGGAGACGATGAGCTTCGATTGCAGAGTTTCTTGTGACCTGAAGAATGTCTTTCTATTGAACATTTGCTCTTTCGAGGGGTGTCCTACACTATCCTTCACTCTATATCCGACTATGGCAATTTTTATAACCAATTAATAGATTGTAGAAAGGTAAAATATGTTAAAGAGTAGTTCATATTCCGAGCAAAAGTTTAAGTATATTTGAATTTATTGCTAGGGTTCTGAATACATTTTACGATCTTGCAAATTCATTCACGCCAGAAATATAAATGAATTTCTAATTTCTGAATATGTCCCATTAGTTTTATATCATTTAATTAATGCACTGGGAATTAACTTCTGAACTCATTATCAGAAAAGGACCAGTTCCGTTAATAAGGTCTCATGAAGATCCTTCTGATATAATTTACGTAAATTAGATAATATGGGAAGGACGGAAAGAAAGAAGACAGCTTTTTTCGACGGGTTATGCATTAGAAGATCCGTCTTAGTTTCTTCAGTCTCTTGATTATATAAGTCGATGATGAATGACCACAAAAAAAAGAAAAAAGAAGAAATAAATAACAAAAAGAAATGTCATAAGACACTAATAGTCAAGGCGAAACATACGACTCTAAACCAAAGAAAGTAGTATAGTTTGTTAAAACCTACACTAAAAATCAAGATGCTCAATTTGATATCATAGTTTACACTGCGTTTCAATATGATGCATACAAATACTGGCATTAATGAGACAAAACGAGTAATAATTTTGTACTCTTTTTAATCGATTTTTTTGTAAATATTTAGCATAAGTAATTACAACATCTCAAGATATGTGAAGTCGTATTATTTAATGTCTAAAAACAATCAGCCAATTTAAACCAAGTTGTTGGAGACTGTTTTAGATTTAAAAGGAAGTGATACCTAAATGAAGTACCCAATCATACAACACAATGACCGGGGTCGTCCGTAAATTACGTAAAGCGTAAAATACCACTTTTAAGCACATCATCTCCCCTCCGTAACGCAACTTATGCGCTACATCTTACCCCTTCCTACAAAATTAAGTAACGTTTGCCCTATTCCAACACGGAGAAGAAATTTTTGGGAGTATATTTTTTATTTACTGACTTACTCATCTTTTTCTATTGATCTGTTCTCTCACTGGGCGATCGAGTAAAAGGAATACAAGAAAAAATACAAGAACTCTACAAATTAAGTTAGTGGTACGTAGCACAAAGTATAAACCTCTATACCCTGTAACGCAGCGTAAGAGTATTAAAAAATCTATCCGCCTGTATAACCGTTATATAGTTTGTGGAAACAGAGGATCAAGAAATGACATTAAACAAGGAAAATTAATCCCAGGTATTGACTGTGTTAGGTACTGGGTTAGTGTTGCTATACAAATAAATAAATATATAGTTCATGGACGTTCACTAATTTTCTCGGTTAAATAATGTTCGGTTGTTACGAAATAAGAGTTGATGTATTTGGAGTAAAGTAAATCATTTCGACATTTGGTAAGGTTTGGCTTTGGTTTGAGGTCGCAGACATGTTAAGTTTTGGTCGTAACAGCGCGATGTCACGGAGGGGTGACGACTATTGTCGCTGCTGTCTGAGGAGCGGTGAGTAGGGTTTGCGGAAGGAGAAGTAGCTGCTGCCTCTTCAGCAAAGAGCTTCGCACCCTTCAGACATCATTGCGACGGCGCAGAGAGGAAAAATGTCACAGAAGTATACAGAGGGAATTTTAGAGTGAAATATATTCAGATCCCAAATATATTTATTATATTAACAACGTGTAGTTTGTGTACGAAGTGTATTAGGTGGCTCGAGAGATCGTTTAGCCTATACATATAGAAAATGCATTCTTCTCTATCCCTTCCCCTGTAAGTGCTTTTCCATCACCTCTCCGAAGAGCTTCTCTCATGGGAAATCCTGGGAATCCCTGACAGGCTTGCCAACAATCTCTCATCAAATTCCAATGCGATCAAGAACGTCGATTTAACCAGAAACGAGGTGAAGATAATCACTCAAATGTTAAATGTCACTCATTTCGAGAATACAAACAGTCTGACTACGAACAGGTTGTTGTTCCTTCATTTTTAACGTGTTTCGTGTTTAATTGCAAAAGTGCTTATTTTTTCTTGAGGAAGCTTATTGTATTATGGCATTCTTGTATAATAAGAGGAAGTCTTGTCATAAACTGTGACGTAAAAAAGAGAATCCAAAGAATAAGATGCAACATGGTGAGCACATCATTTGTGGCAGTGGATGTTATGTGGAAGGCAATAGTGGTGAAATATTTCATTGTGCTTCATAAAACCTTCTAAAAACAAAGATTAGTTCTCACTCTTATTCAGAGAACTTAATAAAGGGCAAACAGTCCACCTCAGATCGGCAAATCAATTCGAAAGAACAATGTAGGTATTCATTTTATTATTCATTATTTTTTGTATCTTTGTGTGTTATGTCTTTGTATCCTTGTTTATGACAGTAAGTACATGCAATGAACCATAGAAAATTATAAAAGTCGTTGGTATCTACACTGCAAACTAGTATACATACTAATAAATATCTGAATGGCCGAGTTTCGCTCGGATGGCTCACAAAATAGCCGTACGATTTCCAATCGCTCGTAAAATCTTTTAATATAGTACCGATGTATGACCACGCACATAATGATCTTGACAAAATGAATTCAAAAAATATTTCTCGTAAATGTATTCAAACTATGGTTTACTTACTCAGTTACACTGCTGTGTAACCATGAATATAACGAATGATAATTCTACACGTAACCATTTTGTTAATTAGGTAACTGTGCAGTTTACGTTGGCCATATAAGATTTTTTGTGTCCGTGTTTAAGGAATAATTCTTAAATTTTATGGAACTGACACACTGTATTTACCCGGTAGAACACTTACAGAGAGTAAATAGAAAATAATAACCATTTATCTCAAATTGTGCTTGCCTCATTTATTCCCTCGTTCATAAACAACTGAAAATAATATATTCATATTAATCCACAATATATCCTATTTATAACATTAGACATTACTATTAGACATAAAAATATTATGAGATAATAAGTGTTGACTACTTGGTGACTTCCGTGAGAGATTATTCGCCGTCTCTACAACACCGATCAGCGGCGAGCTGTCTTCAGTTGTAAGAAGGTATCAGTTATTCTTCGGGTATTTACTTTCGAATTATACGTAAGTATAATGAACTTCCGAAAATTAAATCGTGATCTCTTCAGGTCATGATGATAATGTATGTGATCGATTTTTGTTTATTCTATGACACACAAAATAATCATCGAATCCGAACCAAACTTGAGAATTTAGTTTGAGTACATTTGGAATAGGGACCCATTTCTGCAGACTCTTTCTGTCGCTGTAGACACGCGGACTCTTTACTCGTGTCAGCAGAATCTTACATTCGCACGTTTCCGCCCACATCAGCCATTTCGCACATAACAGGGGAAAGGGAGCAAACTGGTGTCAGCGTTAATATAATATACTCAACACGCGTCTTCATTTTCCATCGAGGATTGAAAGGAAAGACTGGACTACAACCGTATTCTTTGGGTTATTTTTTAAAAATACGGTAGTAGTTGAATTTTGTTTCGGAATTCCATACTGATTTATATTTTTAAATTGAGCAACTCTAGGAACACATTTCAACTTTGAATAAACTTACCGTCCACTTATTTCTTTGCCAATTATTGCTTTACATGAATTCGCTGGGTCGTATTTTATTAGTAGAGCTAATTTTTATTCAATGTAATTTTGTTATTACTACGTTACATCAAAAGTAGTTGTGCCAAATGAATAGTGTTTATTTCATAACGTTTTAGACTTGAAAATATTATGTGCGGTAATTTCATTACCTTTTTAATACTAAGATAAAAGTTCGTCGAAATTTGTTTGTGCTATAGGGATAAAAGTCTCATATATGAACGTGCGAGGTCCGGGTTTGATTTCCCGCTGAAAAAGTTATATTTTCATAATTTTTTGTCAACATGATCTGCCTATTTATACTTTCCTATTGTGTTTAATATTTTTATCACAATTATCATTAAAGAACAATTTTT
>NNCF01126310.1:9932-106533 GCA_002313205.1 Laupala kohalensis
AAAAAAAAAAAAAAAAAAAGTATTCATACACCTTTTTAAGAGTATATTGTTGAATTGAAAAGTTCCACTAAACTAAAAAAATCAATCTTATTTCTTAATTAATATGCTTGCTGCCAGAGAAATCCCAAAGGATCAGGCAGCAGGTGTTGATGATAGGTGCAAGAGCTCTTGAAACATATAGTGGATATCAAGTAGCAAAAATGGAGTGTATGGCAGACATCACTCAATTGATATTTTATGGTAGTGACTCCAATGTTAGTTCACAAAGTATTTTACTTTGTGATCTGTCAGTGTTTAAACTGCAGTTCAAACAAAATTGTATTTATTATATTTAGTATAAGTTTATTACATTCTTGATGAAAGAAGATAACCACAAGATAATTAATATTTTTACTAATAAATAACATTGTCATGTGAGAAACAAAATTAATATTTATGTATTCATTTCAATATTTAACAACAACAAAATTGTATGAAATTTTTACCGAGGAGACATTTCACGAGTTCTTTTTCACATCCTTAACTACTGCCAAGTACTACTACAGTACTTGTGCATTTTAATTAATCACTTACTTACCTTTGTTACCTATCAGCATCTGAATGATGAACAACATTGTATATTTGAACAGTGCCAGGCACCTTGTACTTGAAACAAAATAAATGCAAATATGTTTTATTTTAATATACTCATCTCATATTTTAAATTATAAATGGTTTTTAGGAAAGTTCACTTTCTCTCCATTAACAGACCTGAACAGATCCCTTGGAGAATACAGATCACCACAATTTCTTGCACCAGGAGGAAATGATGTGGCCAGTATCAAACTTCAAACGCTTTTCCCCTGAGATAGATCACGTATTCATTTTACAGCAGTCCGAAGACCATTAGCTTACATAGGCTAGGAGGGGGCATTTTGCCGCATACCTCCACATGTAGAAACCTCTATATGGGTCAGTTTAAACATAAATTTGAACGTAAATACTATCTGAAACATTTTTAAAACCATAAAATACGTAATAGATAATAATTGTTAATAAATAAAACTTAAATATTAATTCTTTATAATACATCATAGCATGTAGGACATGCACTACTGAGCATACAAATATGTTTGTATATGGGAACCTCCAAAATCTTCCATATGTGTGTGTTGGGAGAACTCAGAGCTAAAAACTCCCACCCCAGAACTCATGAGGTGTAGGTATGCCACTGCTGGAGACTCAGTCTAGATGTTGAGGAATGGGTAAAGCCCTCTTTTGTTCTCATCAGGAATTGAAATTTATTGTTCAGCCAACAATTCAAAGCACTAATAACAGAGTCTCATTGATTAATTTTAGCACAATGAAAATTTGACTCTCTTTGTGAATAATTTTTACTTCTTCATACACTTATGCTGGATTACAGTTTCAGATTAAGTTCTTCAAATTGACAAAACTTTCTGTTCACGATCTTTCTTTCTCATGTAAAGAAACTGAAGAAGGGATTTGGCCCTTACAATACACAGAGTATACAGGGTTGTGGGTGTTGCGTATTTGTGTGTATTTATGCTGTATATACATTAATCCATCTAGAACAATAAAAAATTCAGAACATTAACTTTAAATAACAACCTTCTTAAAATTAAGTTGTATCATATTATTTCGTTTTGTTATGTTATGTCGAGCAAAACAACACCACAACTTTTCACTTGTGACCAAGTTTGTGAATTCATTTTCAGCCAAATCGGAGCTGACCATGAATATTTCATTCAATATCATGTAAAATTAAGTTTTTTTTCCAGTGAATGTCCACATGAATTATTAAAACAGAATTATGAGTAGACAATATATGTATTTGTAAAATGACCACACAATTTTATCACCAAAGTCTTTAAAAAATGTCTTGAAAAACTTTGTAATTTTGAAAAAATTTAATATACAGCAGTTTATCTTGCTTAATAAAAGTGCCCATGTAAAAAAAACTCATTCTTTGTATAAAATAATAGTCTTAATTCAATTATGTTTCTAAAATTTAAAAGCTTTACCTGAGCAATGATTTAGTTTCTCATCTACGGCTGTCAATTTCTCTTGCAACAAAGAGTTCCTGATCTCTGGAAACTGAATTGTTTCATTTCATTTTTTTTTTTTTATTAATTGAAAGAGGAGCAAAATATTAATAATCTTGACTTTATTTTTGTTTCAGAACAAATGGATTGTGGAGATGCCAAGGTAAGCAAATTATACTAAATTAAATTGTTTGTAGCAAAAATATTTTTTCAGTAAAATAAAATGTTTCATTACTGATAATTTTCCATGGTGAAAACAGTAATAGGTGAAATGTAATGTGAATTGACATCTAGTAGTAAAAGAATACATACTCTCTCTCTTGAACTACTATGTATTTATTCAATTTTTTATTGGGGTGGGAGGGGGGAGGGGGGAGGCAAAAAAAGAAACACAGAAATTTTATAAAATTTTAAAGTTTGAAATAAAATCTACTGATAATTAGGAATATTGAAACTGAATCTTTGACCAATCCATAACAAGAAAATATTTTGGGATAAGAAGGTCGACAGACAACAGTGGTCCAGTGGTAGAGTCTTTGCCTCCAAAATATTGCTGAGAAATAGAGTATGATTTCAACCCTGCTACGTCAAACTAGGTGAGATTTTCCTCTACTCCAGATACATGTCAGTTCATTACCTTATGTTCCCTGATAACCCAATATCTCTCCTTCCAAATTCCCTTACCCATGTCATGTTTAGGTGGAAGAGCAAGCCACTTGGCCTAAACCTTGCTGTAAGATATAAAATTAATAAATAAGGAGGTCCGAGAGCTAGTTGTCATGAGTTGGGTCCTCTGAAGGTCCTTCCCTCTCTATGGTGTGTTTCCTCAGAATATGAAACTGCACTATTAAATGGAGATCAAAATCCCTTCTAATACCTAAGCTTTCCTCATAACCTTCCTACTCGTCTGTTTCAAATGAAGAAGCAAGTTGATTTTTTGGAAGACTTTTTTTTATATTTGAATACTGTACTTAGCTTCTCATGTGCAAAATGCAAGGTAACATCGTTTTCTAAAGGTGCACACATGTAGTTTTTCTCAGTAATATTTTTCCACTCCTTTCTGTCCTATACAAGTACTGCCCAGTTCATTTTCAACTTTTTTGTGATATTTACTTCATCATCAATAAAGAATATGAAAACATATTTTTAAATGAGCAACTAACTAAATTTAATGCAAACCTCTTTTGGCAAACCAAAAATAAAATTAAAGAAAGCAATTTTAAATTCTGCTGGATAAAGGAAGGAAAAGTCTTAATTAGAAACGATGAAAACAGTAGAGTTATGACAATAAGAAATGAAAAGGACCTAGAGCTTCTTAATTAAAGAAAATTAAACTTGCATTAGATAAATTTTTAAGCAAATGGCAGGGATCATGAATACCGACTTAAACTTAATGAAAAAAAATATCTTTGAAAATCAAAGTGAATTTTGTCAATTTGTAGAAAAAATCAGAAAGGTTTGATATTTTTCTATCTCAATATAAGATCTATAATCAAAACCTATAATCTATAATCTGGGATCAACTAAATTTATTAATAAATGGTAGTATTCAGAAAATAGATACAATAATTCTAAGTGAGATTAATGTAAAAGATGAAAATATACTGAGAAAATATGAACTACAAAATTTCAACAAATTTTATAAAATTAGGGAAAAAAAGAAAGGGGGAGGTTTATTAATATTTGTTAAAAAATACTATGAGTTTGTTACATTACCTACAAAAAGTATTAAGAGTGAACTATTAGTAGGGGAAATAAAACTAGATAATAAGATAATTACACAGGTCTGGGCTATTTACAAACCTCCAGAAGTGAAATTAAACCTTTTCATTGAAGAACTAGATAAATTATTAAATAAAGTAACAGAAAGAAACATAATTTTAATTGGAGACACAAACATAAACACCTTAAGTAAGTATGATACTATAGGTTATTTAAAATATTTAAATATGTTAAGTGTTAAAAATCTATTCCAATGCATAAATGAATACACTAGGCAAGAGATAAAGGAAAATAAACTAACACAAACATGTATAGATCACATTAGCATTAAAGGAAATTATACAAATGTTTACCCATATATTTATAGAATCAAAATTTCAGATCATTATGCTGCTGGCATGTCAATCGAGTACAAAAAGTTAAAAATTCACAGAAAGCAGGTAATAAGGCAAAATAATTATTATTATGTGAATAAAAAACAGCTAACTAAAAACCTAAATAGAATAGATATGGAACATCTTTTAAACAAAGAAGAAAATGTTATTTACGACACCATCAGGGATATATTTAAAAAATCAAGTAGTGAGTCAGATAGAAAAATTAAAAGGAAAAATACTAATCTCAAACCATGGATGAATGAGGAAACTCGAAAATTAATGACAAAAAGAGATTTAGTTTTCAAAAAATGGGAAAGTACATCCAAAGTCAATCTAGATATGAAAAATTTAATAACAAAAGAATACACAGCATTAAGAAATGAAATTAATGCACAAATATCCAAACAAAAAAGATTGTATTTTCATGAACAATTTGAAAAGAATAAATTAAATTCAAAGAAAACATGGGAGACTATAAATGAATTATTAGGAAATAAAGGAAAAGAATCGTTAGACAATGAAATCATGGACAAATTAGGAAAAACAGATAATGTCAATAAGATAAGCAACAATTTCGCGTATAACTTCAAAAATCAAATTAATAATATAGAACATAAATGTAATATAATAACTTTCAAGAGTAACAACAATAATTCAATGGTCAACTCTTTTTATTTACCAGAAACAAGTGAAGATGAGATCAGGAAAATAGACTCCAATACTCTCTCTGCTTTATTGTGTCTCTATCTTTTTTGTGCCGTTTGGCTTGCATCAGCAAGTAGTTTCTGCCACACGGAAACAGGCCCTGTCTATTATCAGTTATCTATCTACCATTCTCTTCCTTTATTTCTTTTGTGACAATCATTGTAAGTTCCCTAATTGTATTTCCATCAAATATCATATCTTCCTGCCATCCATCTTTCTTTCTTACATGGTTAATTTGATCGACCCCATCCTCAGAGGCTATCCAAATTCCTTTATGTATATTAATGTTAAAATTGAATGCATCTTACCCCTAGATACTAGTAAAATTATATAGTAATTCACCATGATAATTTGATTTGTCAGGTGTGAGTTTTCTTATTACTATACGATAAGTCAACTGTCATCCAAGTCGAGCCATGAAATCCCCCAAGATGATTACATTGTTATTTTTTGAGTTATTTCAAGTATGTTTCCAGACTGTCCAGCTCTTAAATCCCTCACTCTTTTTCTTGTGTATGTGTGTACATATATAAGAGATATATGATTGTATGTACCTTTAATTTTTTTTTCATACACCTTCTATGACGAATGTTTTCTTCCAAACAACTAAGGTGTAATAAGAATTAATTTTGATTTATAATGTCGCCGCTATTTCATCATGCTGCAACTACATCTAGCATAGTTTCTTTGATTTGATCTCACATTTCTTGATTTTTCTACTGGTGTGTCTATTGAAATATCAACCCCTCGCTTAAAGTTAAAATCCGCTCTACTTTATAGAGGAACCAGTATAACTGGCGCAAGGTAACTCCTGCTCTGACTGGCGAGTCGAAACTGAAGGCGTAGGGGTGAAAGAGGAGGAAAATAAACGCTGTTCCGAAAACATTTGTCTTTCAGAGCGAAGAGTGTAGTATTAAGGTGCAAACCTTCTTAATTTCCCACCGAAGGACGATGTAAAGCAATGTACGTTGAAGGAGCGTTTTCGTGGATAGTGCGACCCACAGATTATATTAGGTACAGATGGATCGCTCGTCACAGCGCTCCACTAGCAAGGCGCAGAACTAACCAGCCCCCACCACCGTTCAACTGGTTGCTCGCGTAGTGAGTGATGACGTTGGCGGCAAGCACGTGGTCTTCATGTGACGACTGCGACTAATTGAAGCTCCTCGAGCTCTGCTTGGTTCTGAGTTTCCAATGCAGGTTAATTGTTTGTAGGCTTTTGGCAGAATATGGCATCGGGTACTCGATGAAAATTATGCGATGTGAAACGAAGAAAAGTGAGGGGTGTTGAGTGCAATTTTGACGATAGTTCTCGACCTTCCCCGTGGCGCGCAGGGGTGCATCTAAGGTAACCATTGGGTTTATGGGAGTGAACTATCTGTACCTTCTATAATCTGTGAGTGCAACCATCCCACCCCATTTGCAGACCCAGCCATAGTGCGCAGCTGGCGGGAGCGGGAGTTGTACTTCGCGGCTTCTGATAGAAAGAGTCTGACAAATCTTACCATTATCACAGCCTAGCCAAGATATTTGATTAAGGTCTCTACCACAGCCGGGCGCTCTGCGTTAACCGTTTTTGCCACGAATAATTATAGCAAGACTGCTTCCCTATATCGCACAGTTTCCTCGTCGTAAAAAATGTTGAAATTTAACTGCTATCTCTGTTTGTAGAATTGAAATATGCAACACATTTCATAAATATTCCAATGAACGTGAAATAGGATCTTTGTAAAACTTCATTGAAACGATGTTTTAACCCATTTTAACAAAAATGAAAGAAAGTAAATAAATATTATTTTTATGTACGCCGAAAATTGACCTAAGTGCAACATTTTTTATTGTGTTTGTTTTCGCTTCAACGCACATTGCCATCTTATGCAGAATACCCAACCGAATTCACTCAATACGAGTGTGTTGTTTGGGGGACCACTCAGGCACTCCAAAATAAGAGTGATAATTTGATTAGAAGGGTTTGAATGAAAGAGTTTAGTCGATTGACAAAAATTGTAATATTCCATTCGCGTATGAGTGAAAAAGTTGTTTACTCGTTCTAAGAGTGCCAACTACTATTAATGAAATGAAGAGTGTAGGAAGCTGGTCCAACGTCCGCGCACATCTCTGGGGGTCTGTGTTTGATTTCGGGTACCTTCCTCCAGAGGGATTGGCCTTCTCCGCTTTTGGAATTTTCTCTGCCCTCGTTTTTCCGACAGGATTTTCCTCCCATGGCGCTTGGGAGTCTCTCCTCTCCTGCAACGCAGCAGTTGACAGGATTGTCTAGGGGGTTACGAAGGGATAAAAAGACCGTTTCAAAACACTCTTCGTCTGGTTACACCGCAGAGACCCTGCCATTAACAACACTATGCCATCAATTTCATGGCCTCGAGTGGCGAGTGGTTATTAACTTTTTAATTTTTCACTATGTTTCGTCTCTAAAAATAAATATTGCTGTGCATTTTAAGTTTTAAATACGTTTTCTTTAGTTATTGCAAATTATTTCAGTGTATTTTACAGCTTTTAAATTATCACTAAGACTATTTTTTCGTTCTATGTTTTATTCCATTTACCGTATTTTATATTGATATGGAATTTTTGATCTCCCATATTCACTGATTTTTAAATACTAAATTAATTAAAACTATTTAATCGTGTTACTATTCAACACCCTCTTATCCTGTATTATACTATTAAGCGAGTGGTATTTGTATGTATGCATATTTAAAAATAAATATATTCGTGTTTTTTCTCTCGAGAACGGTTCTGACGATTGTAAAGGACAATGCCAGAAGGTGTTTTGAGATAAAATAGCTACCACTGTCTCATTTCCAAGTAGGATCGTTTAAGTGTTTTTTTTTCTTGTTTAGAAGATACGTATACTAAGGATTCCAAATAAGATATGACCCGATTGCTATCAATGCGTAATTGAAAATACAAGACATCGTGGAGCAAAACAAAAGGTTAATATTTCTTATCTTCTATGTCCTGTCTCCACTGGTGGATTCAGAGGCGATTGCCCCCCTTCCCTCTCAGACGGAAATTGTGGAATGTTTAAGATCTATTTTTTCATGTTCAAAAGAAATTGTTAATACTACGCCAAGTCGTATTTGCTTCTCAGATTAAATTTAAAGAGTAAATATTTCTCTAATAGTCACGAGAATTTCGTTATGGAGCGATGGACGGATCGCCCATTTATTCGAAAGAACTCGCCTACAATTTTATAAAAGGCCCACTGTCTTACCTAACCGCAACATTGGCGGTTCGTGAAATGTTGGTTTGGGGATTTATACCCACTGGGAATGTATCGTATGTAAATAATTAGAAAACTAAAGGCGGAAAATAACTTGCTTTGATCATTATACTGTAGAACCCTCAATTTTACAATTCCTCAATTACAATTCCTCAATTTTTACGGACTAGTCAACGATTTTCAACATTTTTTAAAAGGAGGAGTTCTCCCCAATTTATGCCACGAGTGACGGACCCACGAGGAGCTGGGCTTCAGCAGAGATTGCCATCGTGTTCCATAGTTGGTCCAAACGAGAAAACATACTATTATAAAAATATTTCAATATTGCAAATGACTTAACTTTGACGAATTTGTTGTTAATTTTTGATGAGGTTATTTCAAACAATACAAGTATATTACTTATTTATGTGAAAAGAAAAAATCTGATGAGGTTTAAATTTTAAAGGGGTCAGCGATGTGCAAAAAGCCCTAGGTAATAGATTTTTAAACCCTAAAGAAGATTGAAACAAATCAACCCCTTCTTGACCAAATATATCAGTCGGGACGAATTTTTGCATTTCATTATCAGTAGCTTATTCGCTCTACTATGATTTGCCCCAGAGTTGGGTGAGGTTATCAAGATAATCTCACCCAACAGTATTCTATATATTGTCCTTTCAATTCCATACAATCCGTGTAGCACTTTCCATAAGAGTAAAGTAGCTTTATTTCTTGTGGTTATTTTCAGATTGCTACCAAACAAAAATTATCAATACGGCTAATAGTACTAAAAACTTCGTTGGTAAAAATTGAGTCAAAATGTTATCTGCCTAGCTTTGACCGTACTACATTGTATATTGTAATAAAGCATAATTATTGGTACACTATAACATAACTATTGTGTTTTTTTCATTAACTTTGTTACGGTATATAAGGTACATAAAAAATATTCATCATAAGATTTATTTCGTTTGTTTTATTTTCATATTACAATAACTGAATATGAAACCTAAGACATAGTTATGAAAAATGTTGATAGGCGTATTTCGAAAAAAGAACAGTAATTGTGTCCTTACTTTACCCTATATGATTACTATAGAAGACTTTTACCGATGCACGTTCTTTGGACGTTCATGTGCATATATTTTACCATGCGTCGTAAGTCAGTCGTATGTCCCATTTCTGGGACTCCAAGGAGTTGTGTTGCTTACTTTATTCATTTTTGTATACCGTAATGTGTAGTGCTGAATGTTGTAACTGTAGTAGAATTATGGCTGATCAAAATTTGAGTAACAGTGTAATGCGAAGTGAAGACGTGGTTAATGTGTAAATATAGTTGTGAAGTGAGTGAAAGTCAGGCGTGTGGCATCAGAATGCGAGTGTTATTTATGAATTTCAGTAAATTAATGGTGCAAAGTGTTTGAAATTTCGAATGGCCGAGGACTGCTGATTCTCCTTATCCTTATGTATTTGCGGACTAAGTGACTCATTAATTCCTCGGGGTACGTAATCACCGGTACTATTTAAATATTCACACAGGTTTTTATAGTTCAAAATGTGTTACCATCAATGGTATGTTTGTGGTGAGACATCCACGGGTACGGATTCATGTGGTAGCTTCGGTCTATTAAGCTATGTTATTTATGTAATAATTAATTAATGGGTGTGCTTTAATTGTGAATACGTGATGAACCAGTTTTCCCATAATCTGTTGGTGATGCCTGAGTGATTTACACCTAACTTCTGTGAACATTAAGTGAAAGATTGAAGCAGCTATTTCTTCTGCATACTTGATCTACCTGATTGGCTACGATTATTTCATCTATACTGTGGCTACTTCTGAATTATTACACTCTTCTATTTCTTTTAATAAAATTCAATCAATCCTTCTATTCTACTATTTATATATTACTTAATTCATTAATTTTCACTTTTGATATTGTGCTTCAGAAGTTAACTTCAGTGGCAATATTAAATTGTTCATTGTTATCCTGTTGAAATTATTGAAGATAATCAAGAAACAAAATTTAATTTGTCCATGTGGAACAAAAAAGCAGATCATTTAGTTTTGTGTAGATTGATTTCTCCTCATTATCCATCTCAATGTGAGTAATTGTGCCATTGTATTGTTACTGTCATAACATATTAAAATTTAATTTTGTAGTTTTCCAACTAACTGAATTTATTATTCATAGGTGAATAGTTTTACTTAGATAGGTTGTGGGTGGTGTGTTAAATCTAGCGTGACCACACTAATTTGTTTTCTGTGTGATGTGTTTGTTTATTTCTGCTTGCTATTTGTTACATTTCCATCTCTTTAGAACAAGAAATCACTTAATTGATCAGTAATTATTTCATGAGAATGTCTCCATTAAACTCTGGGAGTTTTTATCTCTATGAAATATCAATATTTTATGATCAGTATGTTGAAGTACCTCTAATCTGACAGTTGTTGAAAATGTGATAAAATCTGTATACTAAACAAAACTTTGATAATGCTAGGGTTATTGAATTCAGTTGTGAGAGTTGTCAAAAGAGTTATGGCCAGCATTAGCTTCTAATAGTGACCTTTGTTAAATATGTTGAGGGAAGAGTATGAAAATTACATCTCAGTTCTCATCTGCTATGTTCTGCGACAAGTTACAATTTTGTTCTATTGTAAGTTGAAGAACGATTAGGTTACATTTATCATCTTTAATTTTATTTCTAAGAAGTTGCCACTAAGAGATTCTACTTAATGTATGGGGACTGATAATATGTGTAAAAGTGGATGTTCTCTAATTAGATGAATGCTGAATGCTAAATGCATGTCTTTGTACATAGTGCTGTTTTTGGTGATTTATCCCTACATGTGAGCTTTTGTGTTCTTAATTTTTCTGCCCTATTTTTTAAAAATTATAATAAGTAATGTGTCATCATCAAAAGTAGTTTTTATTCGGGGTGTCTTCAGTAGTGTAAAAGGGTTGTTTCTATCAATTTTGATACCCAGTATCTTCACATGGACTTATAACATTTACAAAATGTATGGATGGGTACTTGTTGGTGTTTTTCCTGTAGATTTTTGTTAGTTTTTGTGAAGAACTCTTCTGTTTTCATGGCTCTGGGCTCACCTGTTCATTTTTTGTAAATAATTTCTTTATTACGTATTGCCTCTTTCAAACTGTGAAGAAGCTATGCCTTTTGTCTTTCAACTGAAATTTAAAAATTGTTGCGAAAGTTTTGTTTTGTTTATGAATAGATTCTGTTTCTTGAAATTTCAAGTCGTAACTTCTATGAATTGAAAAATATTTGAGCTGTTGAATGATTATCAGGGCTTGATTTTGATAAATTATCATGTTTCTTTTCTCATATTATTTTTCTCTGGCACGAGTAAATTTTGAAAATATTTTAACTATTGAACTAGTTTTAATCAGTTTAAACGATTTATTAGTGACTTCATTTTATATTAGGTCTCTACTTTGAACGTTTTGCCAGATTACTTAGGGATTTTTGCAAGTATTTATGAATTATAATTATTAATATTATTAGACTTTTTAATTACTTTGCAACTGTTGTGTAAAATGTGGGTAGTGAAGTCGTATTAATTAGTAGAATTCTATTACACAATTTATGGTATATTGACAATGATTGAATTGTATCGATTTCAATATGTTAATATTCGAAAGACTGTTAATTTTTCTTTGTCTTTACTTCTGATCTCTTTTTTTATATCATTTTGTATTTTTTTGTTTGAGTAAATAAAGCATTTATGAAAGAATGTTGATAAATTGATTCACGAATTGTTTTATTCCATGTTGTACTAAAGAGTTAGTAATTGTTTAAATCTGATATATTGAATGGGATTGCAATATCTCCGTGGGATCTTAATTGTTATTTTTTGTTTTTTTGTTTTATGAAGATTATCTTAGATGCTTCTTTGTAAGCAGTTTATTGTACAATTGTTTAAAAATATTTTGTCTTAGTTCAGATTTCAAAATCAAAGCCCCGATGATCATATGTGAAGATCATTTTTAATTGAGAAGATGATCCTGTCAATGAGGGGATTGTTATTTTTTGAGAAGGAATGTCTGATTTAAGGAATTCCTTACATTGAGGTCTTAATAATGATGTGAATTAATTTGTGCTTCCGATATATGATTACATTCTCAAGAATTGTCAATTATTGAAGTTGAAGATAGTGAATGACTACTCATAAGACCAATTTGTATTTTGATGCTATCTGTACATTCTGGTATAAAAAAGTTTACCTTCATTCAACTTACCTCAAATCATTATAATTTGCATTCAGATTTGCAGGTATTATTTTCCTCGAGTAAATTGCAATCAAAGGAAGCATGTTTTCGGACGGAGGCTGAAGATTATGTAGCCTAAGGATGATAGCTCTAGTTTGACTGCTCCTTATTTTTGAAAAGGAACCTTGGTTAACTTGATAAATTTACCAATATCTTGTTAGTTACGTTTATGAAGAACTTATTATGGATTTGTAGTCTGTTAATATCCAATTGTTGAGAAGGTATTAAAAGTGTTGCAGTTTCATTATGATGTGGTATGTGGACTGGAGGTGTGAGCACCCATCTTTCTTGCAAGAGTTCTTTTTGTCAAATGTATGTAAACTAAACTATTTAATATCCTTTTTAGATAACCCTGTACTTCAAATTTGTAGAGGGAGGAACAGATATTTGTCCTTGCTTTTTATTTCTTTCACCTTTGTCCTTGTGTATCATAGTTACTGATGTTGTTTTTGTTTTCCTTCTTTCTTAAGTGTACACATGTAAAATTGTTTATGGCTTTTAATTAAGATAATTATTTTTGCTGAATATTTGGAGGGCAGTTTGAAGGACAGAACCTTTTATTTTATTGACCATGGAAGTTAATTCTGAAGTAGTAAACTAGAAGGTTAATGTAGGTAAACCTATTTGGAGTGCCAGAAATTTCCAAATATTTATTGAATTGTTTTTAAACGTGATACTAATCCACCGAATGATAGTGAAATGTAATGAAGTTCATTTATTATTACACTTTTCATCAGAACATATGAAATTCAACTTAATATATTTGCAATATAACATCACATTCTTGATCACTAAAATCTCGCCACATTTATGAGATGGTTGTTTCAATTATAAGTCATGGAGGTTAGTTCTGTTGCATAAATAAAATGTGTTTACTGTTGACATGCAGTGACTGTGATCTGTATTATACCTTGATACATTTTTTTAGATCAAACAATTTTAATGATGAATATGATCCAACATTTTGCCTCAGTTGAGTTTTAATTAAAATTAAGTTATGTTGCTTTTAAAAAAAATTTCATTAACAAAATTAAGCGTTGTTAAAATTAGTAACAGAAATTTTTGAGATAGCTGTAGACAAGGGGGGATAATTCCTAAAAATATTATTGGATGTTGAAATACAATACTTTTGAAAGTGGAAAGGTGAAGTTAACATTCTTCCTATAGGCTTACAGACTGGCTAAAAATAGTTAAAATTTAGGTAGATTAGACCTGCTATGAAAACAACACAAACCTACATTTTTATTTCCTGTAAAAGTGGTATGATGTTCTGAATAGTGATGTTTTTCAGACAAATCACTTACACTATCCCATTTTTCATCAGAATATTTGTTATATTTAAGCTGTTAAGAAAATCATCTGAGCTAACTAAGATAGTTTGTTCTAGAATCATATAATGAGCATAAATCATTAGCTGATTATATGTAGGTTTCTATAAAAACATTTATCGAAAAAATCGTTACAAATGGCACTAATATCCGAGCTATCACTCTGTAATATTTCTATCTACTATCAATTGCTTCCTCTTTCTAGTTTTATGCGTACATCAGGAATTTCATTCTGTGTCCTCATGGCTTTCGAAGCATGTGAATTGTCGCTCTATAAGTTCTAGGGAATACATGAAAGGTAATTTTGCACTTCTATTTTACGCGTACAAATACATTTAATGGTGCAAAAAGTACCGAACTAGTCTAAAATATTTAGTAATAAAGGATCATTTTTACGTGTGTAATATAAATAGTTTCCATTCCATTAATAGCATAGATATATAGACCCAACAGCCTTATGCCCAATCCTTATACCCAATCCTTTTGTATGGTAAAATATGAAATGTTTTTACATATTTTAGAACTTGAGTATGTTTTAGGTTCAAATTAGTTGGATTAAGTCGAGCTTATATATAATATCAAGCAATATATAAGCTTAAATTATATATTGCTGTATAAATTCAGTAGACAAATAATTATTGCTTGGTTTGGTGATAACTAGCTTAGTTTTATTTCTTAAAGGTATAGCTACATTTTCAGATTATAATATATGAACTTGTCTGTCAGGGACAAACCGCGTTGTAGTAGATAAATGTAGTTGTATCTACTAAGATGTGGTTTGTCCTGGACAGACAAATTCATACTGACTCCAGCCACGGAAGCCTGCGTTTATATTAGACTATAATATGTTAGTTTCCAAGGTGAAAGTTTAAGGTATTTAATAAGTGTTAAATACTTGTCCGCATGTATCCTCTGAAAAGTTTCTTTGTAAGATAGTTTGGATACATTTCCTTTCATAATGTATTTTAGTGTTGGATAATGAGATTTTTTCATTTAAATGTTGCTTAAATGACTTCCTTGTGTTGGAGGAAAGAAATGAATAGGCAATAAATCAGTTGTCTCATAGAAACAAAAATGTACAATGAGCTAAGTTTTAACTAAATTGGTTTGTTGTGTGGTGGGAAATTTAAACTGACCTTATGTGACCCCTTCTCTATTATTATTTTCTAGTGAGACCTTTTGTTTCTTAATTTTTGGTCGGTAAGGTTATTAAATAAATGCATGGGACATGCATTTCTTCTTTCAAAACTTCCTTTTCTTTCTTGGGCACCTTGATGATAAATTACTAATGTTCTTATTTTCATTTTCTTTGGTTGTGTTTCAATTGTCCTAGGATGTTTTTGATTGATATTGTTTGCTATTAAAAATTGGTTATCTGTTTTGTCCGAGTCCAGCCTTTATTTTGTTTAGAAAAATAGATGGGTTATATTTGTAAACTTTTGAGGTATGTTCATTGATTAGGTCAGTTAAATATTCTACGCGTAATGAATGATTTAAAAAATTACTTTGATGCTTAATTGATAATGATAGGAATTGTTGGCAGGTATTTTATTTAGTAGCTATTAATTAACCAATATCTTTGAATTTATCTTATTTCTGCAAAGTCGTCTATATATATCTCCATTAACCAGTCTAAATTTTATTTAGAATATGTAAACTACTTAAGAATGTCTAACATGTAGTCATCATATTTTTCTCTGCCTCCTTGAGGTTTTTGAACAACAAATGTCTTATAAGTGGATGGCCTTAGTGTTTTTTCTTGCGTGTTTGTTCTGGAACCAGAAAGAAAAAGGGAATGTTTACGTTCAACTGCTTGTGCTACTTAATTTGCATAGGTTTTTTCAAAACCTACATTTTAATTGTTTAGTGAGTGGGAATTCATTTGATATGTCTGAAATATTTTTGAATAAGTCTCATCACTTTTCTTATAGGGTTTGCTGTTGTATATTTGATTAGAAAAGTATGACACATTTCAAACGCATCATTCCTTTCTGTAGTGAATTTTGTGCTGGATATACTTGGAGTATAATCATTTTCTGTTGGGAAACAAGGTTTTATCACGAACTCCAAGAAGCGGAAATGAGAATTTCTGATAGGAACTAATGAGCCTTTACAACTCGCAG
The DNA here is from genome assembly GCA_002313205.1 of Laupala kohalensis. NCBI lineage: Eukaryota > Metazoa > Arthropoda > Insecta > Orthoptera > Trigonidiidae > Laupala > Laupala kohalensis. The sequence goes on from NNCF01126310.1 coordinate 25,748, forward strand.
TGGCGGATTTAACGTTTCTGGCATAATTATGACACGCCTCCCCTTCCCCTCCAGAAAAAGAGAATAATGCTTAATTACGAGTTTTCGTTCGAATCGATTATTATGCGAGTGCTCCAAGTATCTCCGCCTGCGTTAAGCTGATCATTCAACGTAATCTCACTCGATTTCCTTGTTGGATTAATTTCACATCGACTGTTGTGGTATTAATATCACAATGCGACCCTTCGGTGGATACAACTTTTACGAATAGGACAATGTAATTGAATCTGGAAAGCTGCAACAACATTGGCGATCCTAGCTTCGATAATAGCAAATCAAAGGTACCAAAGGGTTTTCGTTGCTGTTATCGCTGGTCGCAGTGTCGACATAAACGCCCCCATTTATCATCGCGTTACTCTTTCCTCTTATCGCCGATCGACACGTCCAAACAATCGTCCCAGTAGGCGGCAGCGAACTCGTTGATTCAATCTTTGTTGAAACTGTCGGCATCGAGATGTTCTTCAGACACTGTGGATTCACCCTTTGAATGGCTAGAAACGTAATTATCCTTTCCAAGTGAACGAATCGTCACAACACGCGATTTCGGACGCTTGTTTTGTCGGTGCCACAATAAACTGACTGCTAGCAAGTGTCTCACGTCACCGTTTTCACCTCACCGAAAGTTATCACGTTTCTTCTCCACGGAAGAAATATCTGCATTGTCCGAATTAAATCCCGGGTTTTGCTCCGGTTTTCCTTCTGGTAGAGGCGGATTTCTTATACAGGTTCTCTAGGCTTTGTCTAGGGGCGTGTTTATTGTAACAATAAATCGCGAATTTGGTGTTTTTTCAACTCTTATGATTTTTAAACACTATTCTCAGAATAATCTATAGTTCGATAATAACTTGTACATGTAAATTTACAAACATATTTGCGTTAAATCACAAACATATTGACATTATATATGTATTATAACTCGCAGCTAACTTTTTATCTTATCTAGGAACTTTTGAATCCGCCTCTGCCTTAGAGCCCTTGATCGGAATTGATGGAATACGTCCCTTGCTTGCTTCCGGAGAGTCAATTAGTTTATTGTCCTCCACGTGGTCATACGCAGTTTGTACTGTTTTTTGACAATAAATTTATTATTTTTTTACTATTTCCACGGAGAAGTCACATATGTCAGTCAGTCGCAATGATGAATTAAGAATATTAATCAGCGTTGTATTCGTGCACTCTGAATCAAATCGCCAGTGATATCCGAAGAATGACAACAGTCGCAGTTGAGAGGTAATGAGAATGGCGCACCATACAGTCCTATAGATATGGCAAATTAATGCATATTTTCTGAGAAGTGCACGTCGCGTATTAGCGGAGAAGTGTCGTATATCAGTTGATTGTTACAGTGAATTAGAAGTATTACTTCTTGTTTTGTGCATCTTGAATCGAATCGCGAGTCATAGGTGAAAAATATTGGAATGGCCACCATTCGAGAGATAGGGAATGGAAATCCGTAGCTTTAAAATATTTGTAGAGTTAATGAATTAGCATATTAAATGATTGCCGAGGAGAAAATTCGAGTGATATTCTTCAACTACGTTGGATGATTTATGCGTGGCGCATATGGCATTGCCAGTATTTGACGAAATAAAATCATACTGTGCGGCTGAAGAGACACGGATTTATTAAATAATTTTTACGCTATCCTTCAATTCAAAGTGAATGCGTAGTCAGTGTCGAAAGTAGTAGTTCCCAAGACGCCTCTTCCGTGGTCGATGACTGCCTGCACCTGCTGTAAGCAGAAAAGTAATATCGTACACTCGAAGACGTGTTTTTTAGCTTCGGGAAAAGTTAACTTAAGAAAAAAACACGAATGGAAGAGCATTTTTTAAAAAATTACAATAAACTAAAAAGCAATATATAGTTGCAGTAAATTACGATGTAGTCCTAGTCAGTTTGTAACAACTCTCTGGGCAATCAATTATTAATTATTAGTCAGTTGAATTGGCTTGATATAGGTATAGCACTAGTGCACAGTGCAGCCAACGCTTTTACATCGCCATCGTCCATAATATTAATGATATTTGTAGCTCGCGTTATGTTGGCAGGACTTTCGAATTTCTGAAAACTTGAATCCATAGCCAACCTCGGACACCAACTCAATGTACTTGCTGTTGTGGCGCTATTCTGTTCCTTCTATTAATATTTATTTGAACATAACTTGAATTCGTAGAAGTTGGCAATTCGTGTTAGGCAGCCATATTGCGTAGTTACATGACTTGGAGTATAATTAGAGCTGTGTACACGGGTGTAAGAGTTGTTTTTATCATCAGAGGCATTAAAGGCCTCGGTGCGGACCAGAGGGATGTTGTACACCTAATTAGTAAACTGTCCGGAAGCGAGCAAGGCAACATCTCTCCTATACCGATCAAGGACCCACAGGCAGAGGCGGATTTATCAGTTCTCTTTAACTCGTTTCCTAGAACTCATTGTGAAGTAATTCGTACATTTGTCCCGGATTTCGGACGTGTCTTGAAGCACGATGTACTTAATGGTACTACGATGTGTTGATAAATGAACGAATTTAAGAACAATAGCTAGCTTTGTTAGTATAGTGTCAACTGAGCTAACTAAGATAGTTTGTTCTAGAATCATATAATGAGCATAAATCATTAGCTGAATATATATATATAGGTTTCTGTAAAAACACTCATCGAAAAAATCGTTACAAATGGCACTAATATCCGAGCTATCACTCTGTAATATTTCTATCTACTATCAATTGCTTCCTCTTTTTAGTTTTATGCGTACATCAGGAATTTCATTCTGTGTCCTCATGGCTTCCGAAGCATGAAAATTGTCGCTCTATAAGTTCCAGGGAATACATGAAAGGTAATTTTGCACTTGTATTTTACGCGTACAAATACATTTAATGGTGCAAAAAGTACCGAACTAGTCTAAAATATTTAGTAATAAAGTATCGTTTCTACGTGTGTAATATAAATAGTTTCCATTCCCTTAATAGCGTAGATATATAGACCCAACAGGCTTATGCGCCTGTTGTCCGGAGGGGAAAACGATGAGAGATGTCTGTCTCTCTCTTGCACATCGCCTTAGTTGGGGGAACTCGATTCCCCTCACCAAGTGCTCACAAGTCGTTGCACAGTAACACCTTACTCTCCAAGCGGATGTGCGAGTGAGAGGGCGAAATCTCTCAGTACCTTCTGTCTCATGTTACCACGGACAACTTGCAGCAGAGTTGCCTCTATTTATATTTAACTCTATGGATTTGTTTCGGAACTTCATGGTTGGACAGGCAGCTATCCACACCTCCACCATGATGGCGCTCATCGTTAATGGTCGCACGGTTATTTTCGTATCAAGACCTCCTGTAACACAAAAATTCGAGCACCATGTCTCCGGACTCCTCCACCGCGACGCGAACATTTCCAAGGTACCGAATGACGGTTTTGAAATTTTGTACGGCTGCATGGGCGATCTCCAACACATACAGTCCAAGGTGGACCCGACCATCTGTCCATTCTTTTTTCTTGCAAGTTGAGACTCAGCCTCTGGCTCTCAATGTCTCCGCGAAGTGACTCGAGGTCCTCGTTCGGCTGAAGGCCTCGGATCCAAGCGGTGACTCCTCTCCTCGGTGACCCGATGGGAAAAGAATGATGTGTTGGGGTCGTCACTCTGGAGAACCTGCAACTTGCAGACGAGCGCTTGGTGGTCCGCGTTATCGAGCACGTGGACTTGAAGACTGACTGCAGAACACGCAGCAGCTCTCGGGTGTCGACTACATTTTCTACATATATGTCGCCTCCTCTGCGACAATTTCCTACAATGGCTTTGGAGTGGATGTTTTGGGAGGAAGAAGGAGCTGCAAGAAGAAACCTGCACCCAGCGCACGCCTTACAGACCCTAATTTGCCAGTCCCTATTAATGACGAAGAACCTGACGGAGTGGCGGTGGACGCGGAGGCAGCTACCGTGGGTCCTACAATTCCTACATCTTCCGTAGTACTTTTCCCAGCAGAGCTAGTGGCAGTATCTGTCTCGGTCTCAGTGGCAGACACCGGAGGATGAATCGGCGCGAACCGATTAGACAGGCTCAGGAGTCTAAGCTCCTGAGTTGGTATCGACCTAAAAATTTTTTTTGCGGGGATATACACCTGGAATCATGGAGGCGGGTTGCAGGAATGACCCTAGTATTGTACGTAGGTGCAGACTTTGCTTGGTCTGGACACTTAACCTCTACAAACTTACCCGGCAACGCCAGAAGCAGGCTGCAGGCTTGGACGGCGGGGGATGAGCAGCCAACTCCCCCGGGATGCTTGAATGTCCGGTGGGCGAATGTCAGCTTTGCTCCGAAGACGCCATGGTGACAGTAGGCGAGACCTGATGACGTTGCCGTCTGGTGCCCGAAAGCTGTTTCTCGAGCACCCTCGCTGCAGTCAGGCGGCGGTTGGACGGGGACCACTTCGCCGGCGCGACGCTGGGAGACACCTCCGTAGAAGGCAGGACCTCCGTACGAACGGAGAAAGAAGAAGCTTCTTCGGGTAAAACCCGAAGAAAGCCGTCGATGACTGACGGATCAATGTTGGTGATAACGCGGGAAACAAAACTGAGGTCACCCAAGCGAAGCAAAACATTATAACTGAACTTGCTGCATCGTAAGATGCACAGACAGCAAGAAACGCGAAAGTACCACGGGGTGAACGCAACCCGCACGACACGGATTGCAGTGAGTACAACATCTGGACACGTGTTTATGTCCGAAGGTTTAAACAGCGCGCCGCGGGACCACGTGGTCCGAGACCAAACGAGAGTCGAATGACACGTCGGCACTGAATATGATGAAAACGCGGAGGGTAGACGCACAGGTCCATACTCCACCTCGGCCGAGTTCGGAATGTTTAGTCTCGGAGTAATACTCAAGTATTGCTGCGGGTAATCACTTGGCAACATCGCATCTTGTAAACTTTTGATCGAGAAATGCAGTATTCCAAGAAATTCTTAACGTATCACGACGTTGATGATAACTAATTTGTAATGGTAACACTGACAAATAATGTTTTCATATTTAATCTTTTACATACATTTTCATAACGTAATATACATTTCTGTACACGACTGTACAAACACAAATATTACAACTTTTTTTAATGAAATTTTTTTATGAAATGAGAAATCTCTCCGGGAACAATTATTTCCTACAGCATTACGATCGACACGATCTCCTAACATGGAATTGAAAAATTCCGTGCAAAAATAGTAGCATATAAATCATTAACAATTCGTTATAAATATATCTTTGTGTTCTTTTATCATTAACACCTTTCTCACAATATTTCCTCGTTCGTTAGCAATAGCGTCATCATCTAAGGTAGCAGTATATTTGCTAGCACTACTACTACCGCAGGGTGAAGTACTACCACTACAATACATTTCCTCACTGATTTCCATAATGGTAATCCTGGATTGTACCCTTCCCAATTACTGTGTTATAGTTAAAATGTTACCATTCACTTCCTCTCAGTTATCTCTTAATTATTATATTAAACACACTCCGAAATTGCTATTAGATCCAATGATGTTCACGTTTATATATGATAATCACTTAATTTCGTAAATCCTAAATTGTGTCCTTCCCAATTAATGTTCTTTGAACAAAATGAACTCAGATGATTCCTCTTGCTTAATTCTTTCTGGTTAAATTTACAGCACTCAAAAATTCCAATTATATCGGAAGTAATTCATGCTTATAAAAAGTGGGATTAACATGCATCGGAAGGCATAACTTCTTGCAGATTAGTTTTTAAGAAGATTCCTTTCATAAGGGATAATTTCAGACTCTACTTTAGCCTGACATCAATTTTCCAGTTATTCCGTGTCAAAATAGTGAACACCCTTGTTGGAAATCCTAGATTGTGTCTTTCGCAATTAATGTTTTTTAATAAAATTGATCTCCTTCGATTTCTCTCGCTTATTTTATTTTTTCTTAATTTTACTGCACTCCGATCAGTGACTCGTCACTGATATCATTTTCCGTAGGTTGCATGTAGCATCCCCTACGCTTGGGGTGCAAAGGGTGTATACTGGCTGATTTTGGACTTAATTAATGACATTTTCGAAGACCCTTATCTTAGCGTCCCCGGAAACTACGATATCAACACTGATGTAAGCAATTTTAGATTATTTTTATATTTCTTCCCTTAACCAAATGGAGTGTATTCCCTCATAGGAAGTGATCGTGGATTTAAGCGACATTGAGAGTGAGACTCTTCTTTTCTGCGACCGCGAAACGGATGTATTACACAACGATGTTGTACGTTTTTGATCATTTTAACCAGCCGCCCTTTCACACTCCTCCCCAAGGATGGTAGGGGTTTATTATTTCTAATTTGTACTCATTGTGAAGTTACGAATTATGTGTCTCAGCGGCACCGATAACTATGATTACAAAAATATTATAAGTTTTATTTCATGACACCCTCTTTCCACCCCCTCCCAAGAGATAACAGGAACCTCTTACCCGTACAGTGCTTCTTGTAAAATAATTAGTATAAAGTCTGGTTGAAATTGCTCGTGATAATAGTAATATGTGTATGAAGTTTGGTTGAAACGGCTTATGACAACCCTCACCGAAATGTTTGTCGTTTACGTAAACTCAAAAAATTCATCTATTTACTCGTTTACAAGTAACAAGCTCAGCTATGAATTACAATGCTACCAAGTTTAAAAATTAAAATGCAACATTACCGGGAATAAAGTGTGAAGCAAAACGTATTATTTCAGTTCGAATTATTATGAAATAATTGGTTTAATACATGTGACATATTGCAAGTGATCTAATAAATTTTAGATACGTATTATTGTCACAGTTTGATATCGTATGACGTAGCTTAAATTCAAAGATTTTTTTTCTTCTGTAAGTTACAATCCAGGTATTGTCTCATTAAAAGTTTGCAATTTCGAATGAATTTTTATCATTTAGGACCATTTTCACTAATTTCAAATACTTAAACATACGTCTCAAGATATTTTGAAACGAATTTTACTGCATGAGTAATCTAATTATAATATTCCGTTCATGGACTCCATGAAGTCTATTAATATTTGACAAGATCTTACGTGAAGTACTACTTTAAGTTAATAAAAGCGTTAATGGATTAAGAAATTCGTCATCTCACCAGCAAATTTGTACTATGATAAATAATTGTTTGGATCATAACATATCCAATGTAGACATCAATCCGTAAAACATGACGAAATAAAAAACAATTAAACATTATCACAACATTTCGGTACGAACGTGCACCATCTTGAAGTGAAACTCGTTATACCATTATCTTAGCTAGTGCTCAAGCTTGATATCGTTGAAACAATTAACATTTTAAGATATTAAAAGTTAAACAAAATGGTAACTTTGTTAATTAACTATTACGTGATTCTGCCAAGCTTTGCTCATGAGGAAAAACTCAGGAATGAGGAAATAATAAAAAGGATAGAATATTTTTATGGATTATTATTCACGCTGATCCGACAACAGTAACACTTCACGTTATATTGGATCACATAATTTACTTGGTTGAGACTCCGTCAAAGTCACTCGTTTCCGCCACCGCCGCTGGGTGGGTAAATGATGAAAAGCATCAGTTGTGCTGCGGACAGGATCGTGCCGAGGATATTCGGGATTTGCACGAAACTGTCCTTTATTACGAATCTGTATTTAACCAAGGAGGCACTCGACAGGAAAGTCATGATGATCAATGGTAGTGGCAGCGACTCGGAACTTTTGTTCTCTACGACACTCAACTGACTCAAAGGTGCAGCGAAGAAGGCTATCGTGATGAGACAACATACGAGTCCAACTCGAGTCAATCTTCTTTCTGGGCATGAGTCATTGGCGGCATATAGTAACACAATCGCCAGCACGGAAGATATCCAGCCAAGTTGGAAATATACGTACTTTTTCTCCTGAACATACTTGCGACAGATCAAAATCGAGGCTAAAAGTTGTAAGACAGTGCATGTCAACGCTGTCCTGCAGATAAAATCCTTGAATCTGGACAGTCCCACGCTACGTCAACAGTCAGGTGAAAATTGCGACTGACCGGGACTCGAACCCGGGTCCCCCTGCTGTGACATCAGGTGTGCTATCCACTGCACTACCCGCCTCGACTCCCAAGTCCGTACTCAACTTCCACCTGGCCTGATTCGCTACCAGCATTGCAACCGCCTGGTGTCACTTAACCTTTGAAGGGGGATGTGGCCCAGGTTCACCGGATCTGGCGAGGTGGAATTTGCGTACAGAGTTCGGAGTCGAGGCGGATGGTGCAGTGGATAGCACACCCGCGGTCAATGCAGGTTATCCCGGGTTCGAGTCCCGGTCTGTCGCAATTTTCACCTGACTGTTGACGTTGCAAACACTCCTCTACGATTAGGTACTCGGCATAATGCGAACTGTTACCTGGGCCCTATGTATTCCTGTTATCCTAAACAACGAGCTCCGCGCTGGATTGTTTTTCCTGGTTTGTTGACATCGTCAAAAAGCCACGAGAAAATAGAAGTAAATAATTTTTTTGTCACTCCTTCCAACCGATAAGCCAAGGAAGGATGGACAAGTGAGAGGGCGACATCTTTCAGTATCTTCTGTCTCATGTTATAACGAGCAGAGACGGTCGATTCTATTTATATTGAACTGTTCGATTGTTAGGTGTAATGACAGCGCCTTCCTGTTCCGTTCCACTAACCACTTCCGTTCCCGTGTCTATTTCCTGTCGTGGTTACGATGTCGCGAACAAGAATCCAAAGGGAAACCACATTTAAAATACTTCTCTCGCACTCCGGGATGCCGTACTGATAGTAATGATCCTTTTCTTGCTGTACTAAATTCATCTGCTTCTTAGAACCTCGGTGGTACTCACGGGATTATATCCGCGTTCACTGAAGCCAAGTTGTCAACTATTAACGAAATGTGACAAAGTAAGGGCAGCAGTTCTAATTGAGCAATATTATGCAATGTTGATTCTTACTGTCGGACGAGGACTGCTATTTTCTGAACACTTACAAATTTCCATTTTCTTTGCTCTTCATTTATCATCAGTGTACACACATTATCTGCAGTCACGTGGTATGGCTGACGTTTCCGTTAGAACAGGTTTTTTAGTTTTTGTTAAATTATGGTTTTAAATGAGCACTGTGTGTCAATATTTAACGCCACGTTTTATTTGCTTCTTTTTAGTTACGGGAAGACGATACTTGTCAGGGTTTGAGAAACTTAAATATTAATTTAATGTCAAATAATACAACATTTTGCGAGGTAAGGAGAAATTCGTTGGCACAGAATAGACTGATTCAAACCATCATTGAAAGCCTTCATTCGTTTCGAAACGGGTTGGATGGTAGAACGAAGCAGTGCTAGTTGGAGAATGAATGCGCTATTTAATTAACACGATTGTCACATAATGAATCCTTATGTTTACAATTTGAGAAATGTGAAAATGACATTTCTGTTGCGATTCAAAATTACTCAACAATTCTCGATGAAATTCTGGCGCAGAGGTAGCTCGAAGAAGGTGAGTGTAAGTAAATATGTAAACAAAGTTTATTGCAGGTCATATGATTTGCTTCACTGGCATGATTTTATCATTTCGTATGCTCTACTTGAATGCTTACTTCTCAGTGATTTAGCCCTGACTGATGCGTCTACGGGGAGGAAACTATTTCAAACGGGGACTCGCCATTCGAAGATTGTGGAGGCTCTATGAAGTTATTGAAAAATCCGATTTCAAGAGGGTTATGAATCCTTTATCAAGTTTTCAGTTCTTCGAATTCATTTCGGTGATTGATAATCCAAATGACAGGGTACGTATACCCTCCACGGTTTTGTAGTGATGGCTGGGTGATCGTTGGCCTGTCTGAGTGACACTTCGCTCTCACCGCTTCTTTTTAACAGTGTCTTGTCAGTGTATTTAATTCGTTAATTTTCATATAGGACTCCTGACAAGTGTGTTGTGTACAGTGTCGTGTAAAGTGTTTGTTATCCGGCTCTCTACCAGTCCTAGAAAGAAGCGAAGTTAAACTGACCTCTCCAAGTTATGTAACTTTACCGAAAGTAGTACAATATGGCCGCCTATCACGAATTGCCAACTTCTACGATTTTAAGTAATATCCGGATAAATATTAATAGGCACAAAAGCGAGTATTTGCTGTAAAAAAACATGTTTATAGCACAGCAAACGAGGAGACACGGTAATACCCGTTCCACGGAAAGAACAGAATGGCGCCACAAAAGCAAGTGCATTGAATTGGTGTGCGAGGTTGGCGATGGATTTAAGTTGTTTAGAAATTCTCATGTTCCGCCAACATGACGAGCGGCACACTTTTCATTACTCTTATGGACGATGACGAAGTAAAAGCGTTGGCTACATTGAGTACAAATCGTGTACCAACATTATACCACTTACACTGACAATAAATAAATAAATTAATAAACAATTTATTGTCAAGAGAGCTGTTACGAATTGTCCGTGACAACAAAGTGTGCTACTGCTTTACATTCAAATAATAAACTCTGTGCCTTCCCCTTTGTTTGCATTTCTCCCGAGCAGTGTTACATGACAACACCATACAGCAACTTCGTTTCTCTCTCTTCGAAACAACGGTAGTCGTTAAACTTGAAAAGTATATTTATTTTCTCTTCTTAGTACTTCCGTAGTTCTGCATAAAAATTCCTTCACTTTGTAAATGCACTTATAGATCATTCGACTACGATTTGTTCCTAAGATAAGGGAGCGTATTAAAATAAAGTTCTTAATTCAAAATTTTATTTGATATATTTACTTAATCCATCCGTGATGAGTTTGAAACGTTAAATAGCACTCTTTTCGCATGTTAGGCAATTAAAAAAAATTAATTCCTGCACAATAATCCTTCGCCTCTTATGTTACCCAATTGAGGACCACGTCATCCCAGGTCCCACGTCACAAAGTCATCCCGGGTTCGATTCCCGATGGGGCCAGAAAATTTGTAGCTCTTCATATGAATGTCCCACTTCATATAGCTGGGACTACTGAAAAGCAAACCTTCTTTCCTCTATCCAGCTCCTCCTAGTATCAATAACTAACCACTTCTACTAACCCCTCCACGTGGGCCAAGTTGTTGGTAAACCCAACTAACCGGTCCACCTACTAACAATGACCCACCACCTAACTCCTATCTCTCCATGTAGATAAGCTTCAATAGCATGCTACATTTCTCATTTACAAATACAACTATTTAATTGAGGACAAGTTTTCATACGAAAGAAGACACCAACCGTTGAACCCACGTTCTTATTGCATTATGACGTAGTAAGCCTATGTCAAAAAATGAGAGATTATATTTCAAATTCAAAATTGTGTTAAATTGTCTCTTGCGATATAAATTTGTTTTAATAATTAGTATGCCGTCGAATAATTTACAGTAACTGCGATAAATATTCTTTCTCACTTCATAAATCAAAACCTTCTTTGATTTGTTATGCGAGAAATCGCAATTCTTGCAAAAAATTAACACTTCCATCCTTCCTGACAACGCAATGATCTATCTCAAGGTAGGTAAGCAATAATGAATCTTCAAGAACTTTGAGGTCTTGGCTTTAAGACAACTTTGTATAACCAAAGTCATCTTACTTTACCTCGAGAAATTCAACTTCAGAAAAAGAAATCCTGAACGGAAGCGCAGAGTGTTAATTAGTTTATTGTTCATTAGTCGCAGTAAATTACTTCATTGCCCTCAACATAATCATAGGCAGTTTGTAATAGCTCTCTTGACAATAAATTATTTATTGTCAGTCTGACTGGCTTGGTAGAGTGCTTGTATACAGTGTAGCCAACGCTTTTCCTTGCCCATCGTCGATAAGAGTAATGATATTAGTACCTAGCGTTATGTTGGCAGGCCATACGAATTTCTCAAATCTTATGCCCATTGCCAATATGGGCCATCAATTCAATGCACTTGCTCTCGTGGCGCTATTCTGTTCCTTCTGCATAGAGTGTGTGGAACTTATAGCACCTTGTCATTATTTATAATGTTATTAACTTGTATTTCTTTACAGAAAATAGTCGCTTTAGTGACTACTATTAATATGTATTTGGATATAACTTGAATTCGTACAAGTTGGCGATTCGTGTTAAGGCAGGCATATTGCACAATTTTCGGCAAAGAATCATGCCGTTGAGTATATTACGATTGAGAAAATGAAAGTCATATCTGTGGATCATCTAATGTGATTTATAGTGTTATGATACCGAGGTCCATAGGATGTATGAATCATGGCATTGTTGCACTACAAATGTTGGTGGTTGTATGATTTCCATTAAGTTCCTGCATGTTTTTGAATAATATATATTTTGACTTAGTCCTGGTACCCGACGTAAAGGAACGCATCTTTTGGACATCTGCGTAATTATCTTCTTTGGAATACTGGAAGTATTCGGAATAAAATAAGGCAGTGTTAAAGGAATCTGATTACGATTCCTACTATGATTGATAATGTGTGTTTGATACTTTATCAGTATGGATACTTGGCATTCGATAACTAGTGGTGTAGATACTTACACGGTATCGGAATAACTGGGTAATTGTGGAACTCCCTTCGAGCTGTCTAAAATCTCCGCTGGGACAATGTCAGTCATGCTGACGGAATTGGCGATAAAGATCAGTTGATACTTTTTCAGATCATCCCATATATGTAATGGGTTAAATTTCAAGAGTGTGACTTGATTTTTAATTTCAAAGTAAAAGTTTGTCGTGCACAGTAAAAGTCATTATACTTTGCTACGATAAATTCCCCGTAAGAAAATAATCATGAACGGAAATGCACTGTGTTCATTGGTATTAGTCGCAGTAAATTACTTTATTGTCCTCAATGTGGTCATACGCAGTTTGTAACAGCTATCTTGACCGTAAATTATTTATTTGTATATTTATTGTCAGTCTAACTGGCTTGATGTTGGTATGGAACCTGTACTCAATGTAGCCAACGCTTTTACTTCGCCATCGTCCATAAGAGTAATGATAAGGGAACATCGCGTTCTGTTGGCAAGATATTCAAAACTGAATTCATAACCAACCTCGGACAACAATTCGATTCACACAGTCTTGTGGTGCTGTTGTTTTCTTTCTGCATCGAACGTGTGGAACAAATATTACCTTGTGTCTTTGTTTGTTGTGTTATTAATATGTATTTCTTTACAGCAAATAGTCGCTATTGTGGCAACTATTAATGTTTATTTGGATATAATTTGAATTCTTTGTGACCATGCTTTTCTTGAAATTTTCGCGAGTGAGTTTCAAGGATTTGTTTCGTAGAGGTTGGCAATTTGTGTAGGGCAGACATATTGAATATTTTTTGGCAATGTTTCGTGACCTGTCTTGATCTTTCTGGCTAAGTGACTGGATCAGACCTGTCTACGTAGTGTTTTGATTTTTTATGTTCCATCCCATTAAAATAACTGTTACACAGCAACGAGCTTGTTGCGTAGTATAAAGTGTCTATACTTTCAATCCCAGTACTCGGTATCGAGTATCGCTGGAACCTCATTTGTGGCTGCCGCATACGGAACATAAGAAGTGATGGCGATGGACGGACGACGAAGCGGTGGATGCAATCGCCACTCAATTGTCTGTTCTTATTTGATGAGGATGGGCCAGGAAATCGTTCTCGTACGTGGCAATCGGAAATCACCGGTGCCAAGTCCCATGAAGGTAGAGACGCTGCATGTATTAGAGAAGCTTCATGTATGAGCACGAAATTTCTCATTGCAGTTAGTTTTCCTTGGCGCAAATTGTCATAGCCCCCTTGGAATCAGCTGTTACACGTTTCTCGCGTCTTTATTGGTAGTAGGGAGAAAGCTTCTATTGCGTTTACTGTGATGGCAGTGGCAATTGTTTGAAAGAGACTAACATGACTCTCTACAGACATAATTTGATGTGTTCATTGGGCTTATATTTCCTTTTTGTGTTTTGTAAATTACACATATTAGTTTACAAATACAATTTTTATATTAAAAACTTACATCGGCTATATTAAGCTACCACTTGGTGACTAATAGAATTCTTGGCTGATTGTGCGAAGTATTACATATAACCTCAAAGCTCTGACAACAAACATGCCTCCAAGGTCTGCCGACTTTTGTAAATGAAACGATTTCTTACATATTACATTTTGCATATTCTTATTGCATATATTCTTATAAATTATAAGTTGCATTCTAACTGAGGATTGTTTTGCTACTTCTACTACTACTATTCGTATGAGGCACTATGGACTACGTTCATTTCAATTGGGTTTTCCTGTCTTCTTCTTCTTTCCAGCACTCCTTCATTCTTTCTCTATGTTTATATTTTCTTCTCTCTGTCCTTCTTGAACCAGTCATTTTCGTAGGCTTCTCCCGGAAACCTTTACTTCTTTGCAATTTTATTTGATAGGTTATTCTTGATTGTATATCCTCTGTACTATTATGAAGTTCCTCCATAGCTTTCTCAGTCTCCTTACACAATGTTAAGGATCATTTTATGATGTCTTATTATTTCTATACGAAAGAAAGTATTTGTGTAATTAAATAAATTTTATTAAATAGCAGATAGAGCTCTCTGATTCTGAGATCGTAGTTTGTTCTGATATAATGTAAATGTGCTATAGTTATTACCTATTCAAATGAATACAATGGGAGGTTGACAAATAGAGCAACAGTAACACTCACTAAGAATTAAATATTAAAAAATCCATTTGTAGATGTAACGTTTAAATACATTAAGTGAGACAATAACTCTATTAGTTCGTGGGGAATAATTAAAATACAGAAACTAAAAAAAAGCATGTTTATCCTAAATAATCCCATTAACAATTGAATTTTGAAGAATCCTGAAGTGATCCTCTACAAAACAAATGAAGCGTTGTCAAAATCTCAACTTTCCATCTTCAAAAAATTTCAAGTTTCTAGCTTCTATAGATTATGCTTTTTGTTGATGAATGAGTCAGTTAGTCAGGACATCGAAGAGTATATATAGAGAAATGAGCAGCCACAGCCTGATTGATTAATTGATAAGTTAATTGTAATTAATAATTGTTTAAATTAGTATTCACAACTCTGACTTGTAAATTAACTTTTTAATGAAAGGGTCTTTCAAAACGTAATCAACCATAACATGGGATTTTGACACTTCATGTCAGATTTTGATTTAACTTTTCTTTAATGTGGTAGGTAGCAACACTCTTACAAAATTGTGCATAGCCTTGTGAGGTCAGTGAGAATTAAAATATTTTACGTAATATGATCTTCAATGTGAAAGATGTGCGAGATATTTCAAACTGATATAAAGTTGTTTTTTTCTTTCTTTTTGTTGTACAATCCAATTAATTCCTTGACATCATAGAAGCTTTCTCATGTTAATTTTAATGATTTCTTTTATTATTACTATTATTAAAAGTGTTATACTGTGGAGTTAGATAGATTTTTATGAAACAATGTGGTATTTGTAAAATAGAGTATCCATGAACACCACAGTTTCATTTCTTTAAAATGTTATTAAGTAATCCTATTTTAAGTATTATTTATTATTGAAACATTTTTAATGTGCTGGTGAAGTTAAAGAAAAGTTGCATGAAAACAAATTTCTCTTTGATTCTAATTGTAAAACTCAAACTTGGGTGGAAATGAGGGTGTCCCAAAAGTGATATATTCAACACCAATATTTGTTGATTTTTCATTATTTTTTACCTGCTTCTTATTCCCACCCAAAGATGCAAGGGGTATAGGATCTCTAATGTGGACTAATTGTGAACTTAAGATGCATCAAAGTCATCCTTGTCCTAATAAATGGCACCGAAAACTATGGGTTCGATTCCAATATCAGATTTTTCCATTATTTGTATGTCATTCACTTCCCTAGGGGTGCCTTACTCTCACAGTGCTTGTTGAGTTTGCTTGAAATTGCTTCGTGCACTCCAGAGTTATGGTGGGATACATACTTAAACATTTCAGCCCTCATTTCAGCCCATTAAGGGTGATTTTCATACAGTCCTTTCTTAGGAATTGAGCTTTACTGACGTCGTGCTAAAGCGTTTGTTAAATTCGTAGACTGACCCAATTGTACTGTCCACTCTTACCTTGAAAGTTTTCCTATGTTGTTGTAGATGAATGAATAGCTCATCTTCATCATCTAAGGAAGAATTTGACCACAGCATATTAATAAAACAACACTTATAACCCAGTTGACCGATGTTTATGGCTAGGTAAAAAATTCTTCGATGATAACAAGTTAATCAGTTACAATTGTTTGTAACCTATCAATGCTTGTTGGTTACAAGTAAATCTCTTATAAAATTGTGAGAATTCTCTTGTAATTATAAGTTTACAAGCATACCTCTGTAAAATTCTAATAACTGAATACTTGTACAAACTTGTACTTTTGGGAAACGGGTTCCTGGTCAATCAATGTAAGAAGAGTGAGTGGCGTATGTAACTTTAATAATATATTATTGTAGTGATGCCACTGTAAGTCTTGCAATTCTTTTTCTTCAGATTCCAGTAATCAGCTGCTTCTGTGATTACTGAGAAATTGCTTTCTCAATGATTTGTGTTGAAATTGTAGTAAGTATACTAAGAGAAGTAAAAAGATACTAGAGTTGAAACCTAGATTTGTTTGACATTATCGAAATTCAAAAATTCTCAGGGTGGAAATACAATTCATGGCGTCTTCTCATTAGCGATATGATATTTACACATGTTCTTCTTTTTAATAGACAGGTACTTATATGAATAGTCTATATAACCCCCTTATGAATCACAGAATTTCAAGATTATGAAAACACACAATTCAAAATCATTTGCTACATACAGATACATACTACATAATTTGGCAATTTCCAAAACATTGAAATTTAGGATGTGTTTTTGGACACATCAGACAAAAATGACTTGGGCAGACAAAAGTATTGGTCCTAAACAGAAATACTCTCCACTTCATGTATTAATATTTTCTTGCACAAATGTCCTATCGCTATTCATAATTATTTGAATTATCTCATATTTCACTCTAATTGGAAATATTTGTAAGAATATTTTTCAGAATTTATTTTAGTTAATTAAGAATTGTTTAATTTATGACAATAAATATCAATATCACTTAGATTTTACCCCTTCTTTTTTTTAACCATGTAATTGGAGTGTGTCTCTGTGACCGGTTTATAAAACAATAACTTCTAGTTTTCCAACGATGTAAGATGATAAGCAGTACTTTGTTACCATCTATAAAAATATTTTTTAACACTTACATTGTGTAACAAGTGTGTTGAAGACTTAATTCGAATTAAAATCCATATCCACAGAAACCGTAAGAAACAAGAATGATGTTAGTAATAAACCAGTGGATGTAGTTGAGAGAGAGATTCAGTCTATTTGTAAAAAAGGAAGGATAATTTGTTCAAATGTCATGGGAAATTTAGCAAAACCAATACAAATATTCCTTTCCGCAAACAAAATTTGTAAGTTATAAAGGAAGCTAGCAGTCAACCCTGTAGGACACAGAAAAAATAAATAACATAGCAGGAAATGTAACACATCTTTGCGTCTTAAACCCATTGCAGTATTATTCAAAGATTGATGGTGAATTTTAATGAAAAACTTGGGAAAATTAACATTTTTTGCTCTAGAAATGGGGACTTGCATAACATTGTGTATTACTTACTTGTGTGTGTTCCAGATTTTGAAAACTAATTAATTGTAGGAGTAATACTGTAGTGTATTTCTTCATATCAGTTACAGTGTACATTCCATACGTTTGCGTAAAATTTTATGTTACAGGTGCTAAGAAATAATCAAATAAAAGTGCAGCCTGAGAGACAGGCCAAGCCACATTATTTTGCATGATAAATTAATGTAGCTTCTGAATGAAAATGATTTCATGCTGGGAATTATATACCTGATTTCTCATTGAATAATATTTCAAGTTTCATAAAACTAGTCCTTCATTAAAAAAGGAAAATAGTACGGACAATAATAACTCCAAATTTGATACAAATTTTATTTATACTCATAAATGCTAAACTTGTAAAAACTTTTAAAATATCCCAAAAACAGACAGTAAAACTGTGTTATTAAAGTAAAAAATAAGTAATCTCTGAGGTCCTGTGTTGAGCGTGGTCATGAGCAGGCATTTCAATAGGAACAGCCTAAATACATGCACTTCCTTAAATTAAAAAACCAAATAATTATCATAATGCTGATCTGCCTTAACTACATCACTGGTTCACATTTAATGTTCAAGGATAAGTGGTAAAGATCTTGCAAAAAATAGTATTATAATAATGACGTAAACAATAATTCTTCTCAAGAGAGCCTAGGTACAGCACACACAAGTGAGCATTTAATTTAGAAAGCTACCCAAGTAAAATGTATTCTATGCCTTCATATGCAATTCTTTACCTTTGAGTCATTCCATGTCAAATCAACAGACTTGATGTCTCTTATTTTCATGATTTTTGATATCCAGCAATATACCGTAACTTATGAAAAAATACCAAATTTCAGTTGTGTGGCACAATTATTTTTGAAATTATTAATTTTTAAAGATTTAAATTTTTATCAAAAAATTACACGTTTTTGCACCTTTAATTGCCTGTAGGTTGACAACCAGTGATGATAGAAACTTGAGAGTGGTCTCATTTTAAAGCTGATATATTGGCCTTTAATATGATATGCTACAAGATAGGAATTACAATTTAATTTTTTTAAAATTTTAAGTTAATTTCAAAATTTGAATTTTTCATAAAAGTGGTTATTGTAAAATTATTTAAAAGTTATTGAAATTAGTTTTTAATGTCTAAATACATATAGCAAACTTCTATGATGGTATCTCAATGGGACATGTGGGGCTTCAGAAATCCTCATATTTTGTGAAAAATTCCAGGATTAGTAGCGTTTCAGAAAATTGTGAATAGTTCACTGAATGAAACAAGCAACATATCACAAAGAAACAAGCAGTGGCTATAACTTTTACTTTCATCTTAAAATGAAGAAAAAGTTTACTTAGACTCTTACCATTAAAAATCTAAAATTGAGAGGAGTAAAGTTAAGGCTTAACAAATCAGTGTTTCAATTATCTTTGTTGAGCCTTACATCAAGACTTCAATTGTTGGAAGATACCCACACATTAGTTCACTTCACTGTCCAGTAAACTGTATGCATATCACATCTGCAGAAGGAATCCAGTGTATCAGGTGGTGTGGGATATGTAAATAAGGGTGGAGGAATGTAACTTGCATTTTACTGGGAAATGGAAAATGTAGCTTAGTGCTATTGAAGCTTATCTACATGGAGCGATAGGAGTTAGGAGTTGGGTGGTATGTCATTGTTAGTGGGTGGGTCGTTTAGCTGGGTTTACCAACAACTTGGTCCACGTGGAGGGGTTAGTAGAAGTAGTTAGTAATAGTTCGATATTGATACTAGGAGGAGCTGGATAGAGGAAAGAAGGTTTGCTTTTCAGTAGTCAAAGCTATGTGAAATGGGACATTAATGTGAAAAGCTACAAATTTTCTGACCCCATCGGGAATCGAAACCGGGATGACTTAGTGATAAGCGACAACACTACCACCTGAGCCACGGAGCAGAATTCTTGCGTCATCCACCCTGATTTTCATATCTGGTCCATGAGAGGACGAAGTAGAATGGTTTTTGGACGCCCTCTGATTGTCTCGCAGCCTAAGATCACTGTTGTTCAGTTTTTTCGAGCCATTGTTCGTCCCGAGCGTCTGCTACGTCATTGCGAGCTTGCTAATCCGTCGGGTTAACCGAACTCTGGACTTCCTTCATTGCCTCTCAGGAGTGATTCTCAATAATATATTTTTTGTGACTATGCCACAATTGCGTTGTCATTAGTTATTTCGAGCGAGTTTTAAATTCGAATATGAGTGGTCTATCTCGGACCACTGTCTGCGTGAATGTAGAAAGATTTCTGAATGTGTCGTTTTAGCCTTGTTGTTCTTCCTAATTTATCGTCATTACGAACTAACGTGAAGCGAATTTTCCTTTTTTATCTCTTACTTCCCGCAGCTCTGTTATCAAAGAATCATACCTTCTCGTAGTTTCTGATACTTATTTTCATCAATTTTTGTCTACAGTAGAAAAGGTACATCGGAATTATCTTTATCGTGATGTATATCGAAATGTATAGACAGATTCTATTCAATTTTCTATTATTGAACAAGTTAATAAAATATTCCGACTGGGAAATGAGACCATGTTAGATTGCTCTTTCATAACAAAAACATATTCTGTGATTTTCATCAAAATCGTCGGAAATATTCTCGAGAAAAAAATATACTTTTTCAACATTTGCAGAATTATAGTAAAGGGTTTCCCTGGTATGTATAGGTAAGAATCTGCACAAGCCTTGTGTAACAAGTGGACTGGATCCTTGATTGTTGCAAATGTTTGTCTAATGCTAACTTGTACTAGTGAAATATTTTCTGGCGACTATTTGAGTAGGAATTAGTCTTAATTGAATGCATAGTAAATGTGATGCATGAATCATAGCATTGTTTCGCTAAAATGTCCCCGTCAGTGATTGTGTGGTAAGTGGTATGATATCCATTAAGTTGCTGAATACTTTTGGTATAAGCGACGTAAAAGAACGCATCTTTTGGGCATTGCGTAATTATCTTCTTTGGAATACTGGAAGTATTTGGAATAAAATGAGGCAGTGTTAAAGGAATCTGATCACGATTCCTACTATTATTGATAATGTGTGTTTGATACTTTATCAGTATGGATACTTGGCATTCGATAACTAGTGGTGTAGATACTTTCACTGTATCGGAATAATTCTGGGTAATTGTGGAACTCCCTTCGATCTGTCTAACATCTCCGCTGGGACAATGTCAGTCATGCTGACGGAATTGGCGATAAAGATCAGTTGATACTTTTTCAGATCATCCCACGGATGTAATGGGTTAAATTTCAAGAGTGTGACTTGATTTTTAATTTCGAAGTAAAAGTTTATCGTGTAGTCCTGTCTTGGTCTTTCTGGCTAGGTGACTTGATCCGCCTTGTCTACGTAGGACACACAGGTCTGAGTAGTAGGTCGCTGTAGTACTCTGACATTGCCCTGAAGAAGGCCGCAGCATGATGGCCGGAACGTTGGTAGTTTTATCTACTAAGACGCGGTTTGTCCCAGACACACAAGTTCATATATCTCCAGTAGACATAAAACCTTTAAATATAGTCAGTATGACTTGAGTACTAGCTCAGATGTTTCACCTGAAGACGGTACAAATTTAATACCGAAACGTTGTATATTCGTTTTAATATTTTAATGTTTTTCGTGTGTATTTTAAGGATTTACACCTACTTCAACGTTCAGTCTTTAAGTATCTTTCGGAGGAGTAGTTGATTCCAGAAGAGGCGACGATTATGATAATTTATTAGTCTGCTAGTGAGTAATGCTCTGTGGCAGATAGAAAAGAATACATACATAATGAAATAATACGAAGTTAAAAAACAAAGCATTAATATCTATAAAATACACACAGAAACGGAATAAATCTTAAAAACTTACTACACATGGTTGCAAAGAGAAATTAGATTTAAGAAATTAATTATCTAATATGTGCGTATATTCACATACATACACAAACACATTTTCGCTTACAAACAGTTACAGAAACACACTCGTAGGTACAAACACGCACAATATACACGCATATACCATTACTCCTATAACCTTATCGTAAAAGTAATTGCCGTAATATAATTAAAGGAAATTAATAAGTATAAAAAATAAAAGCAATACAGGGTTGCTGAGAGCAATCATGTTCACTTCAGTACTTTCACTCTGAGCATTTTCTACACTCTTCGACCGCAATCACATAACTCACTTCGCTTCACTGCACTTTCCAGTATCCGTTCAAATCGAGACTTCGAAATATCATATGCGTTTGCTTATGCGTAGCAAATCACACTTGATTTAAAGAGAATGTTACTTCTACTTCAGGCCGAACAAATGACCACCTGTGGCTGTGCGAGTGTATTATGATAGAATATTCCTGTTTACATTGTCAATACTTAATATGAAATTAAGAGAAACTTGCAGAAAGGGGAAAGGAGTATCTGCCGTATTATTCAGGCCAATCAATTCGTCTCGCTAAATAACTAAAAGTTCGTACGTGTCGTATAGATTGTTTCGTTCATTCAATATTCCGTGCAGTTGAATCGCATGGGTTTAGCTTGTCGTACTTCTAATTTATTGAATCAGACAATCCTGGCGGGAAGTTGAAATATGGTTTCTAATGCTTTTCGATGTCCGTTTGTTTCCTGTGCTTCATTGATTGGCTTCGGTGTCAATGTTACGATAGAAACCAGCTGCTGTAGCTTGAAAAGCAATTTGATGTCCCTCAACGCCTTTAATGTAATTGCATTCCTTTCTGTATTGCGTTATTTAATTCGTTTTATATGGTTTTTACCGGTTTACATCATGATATGACAAGTAGGAGTCCACAAAAATTAGTACGTGTGCCCACACTAGTTCAGTGAATCGGGAATGCGAGAAACAATCACTCCTAATGACTCTATCATAGTAGATTGTAACTAAATTAAGTACACAACGAATATTTTGGGAGTATCCGTTGTGGTAAATGTCTATATTTTTATATTTAACTAGGAATTATGTTCACGTCGGGAATTATTTCCAAAGAACTGCATATGTATTTCATTGCCCTTATGTCTGATAATTGTGTATACCGATTGTTAAATTCTTTATTTGTTTATAAAATTTGCGAATATTGCGGATCATTTTCGTAACTCAATTATTCAAGGAATTAAAATGAAATGCGTTGGAGACAGAATAAGGACGTCAACGCAAGGGAAATTCTGAAAGAAAGAGATTGGTAGTCATCAACACGATAGTTCTTTCAGCCGATACATTAATACGCGGTATGTATGTCGAGGACCAAATATAATGTTTTAAGAGCTGCAACTCCAGGAAGTGCAGTAAGAGTAGTGTATTTCACAAAACGTCGTGGAAAGGAATCTTCGACTGTTCTTCAAATACTAAATTTTATTGATTTATTTATAACCCGTAGTAATGAATCCGTTTTTACAATTCTCTATAACATCACTGCCACTGCGTGACACACTTTCAAATATTGTTATTTGAGGATGCGTCTTCCCATGTTTTTGTCATATTTGTCTACAATTAATCTTTTCTTTGAGGCGTTGTAACGAGTATTAGTGTTCCATGCGGAGAAGTAGTAACTTGCATGCGGATAGTTTAATTAATGTTTTTTTAATCAAGTTGATCTAATTCGATTCCTCTTGCTGTTACTTTGCTAAATTTACTACACTCCAAAATTCCTAATATATTCCATGATATTCACGTTTATAAAATGTGGGTTAACATTCATTAACTTCTTTCAGATTTGTTTTAAATATAATTCCTTTAACAGGGGTTAATTTCAGGCTCTAGTTTAGCCTGACTCCAATTTTCAAGTTATTCCGCCACAAAGTAGTGAACACACTTGTTGGAAATACTAGATTGTGTCCTTCCCAATTAATGTTTTTTAATCAAACTGATCTCATTTGATTCCTCTTGCGTAGTTCCTTTTAGCTTAATGTACTGCACTCCAAAATTCTTAATATATCCGGAGACATTCACGTTTATAAAAAGGGGGGTTAACATGCATATGGGGCATAACTTCTTACAGATTTGTTTTTAAGAAAATTTTCTTTTATAGGGGTTAATTTCAGACTCTACTTTAGCCTGACACCAATTTTCAAGTTATTCCGTAACGAAACAGTGAACTCCTTGTTGGAAATCAAGATGGTGTCCTTCCCAGTTATCGTTTTTCATTCAAGTTGATCCACTCTATTCTTCATGCTTAACTCTTTATTGCAACATTTCTGGTAGATTCAAAGATATTCACGTTTTTAAAGGGGTAGAGTTGTGTTCCCATCGCATCGGGGGACGTAGCATCTTCCAAATTGGGTTATAAGAGAATTCCTTTAACAGGGGCTAATTACAGACTCTACTTTAGCCTGGTAGTAATTTTCAATTTATTCCGCCACAAAGTAGTGAACAATCATGTTGGAAATCCTAGATTGTGTCCTTCCCAATTATTGTTTTTTAAATTCAAGTTGATCTCATTCGATTCCTCATGTTTAACTCTGTACAGCAAAATTTACACTAATCCAAAATTTATTTTAGATACAAAGTAGAAAATTCATCGCCACTGAATAGGGAATGGTTCAAACTATAATTGACAAATTTTTGGGGTAACTAAGGCTAGTCGCTCTGACATACATAATACCTTAACTTGTCAGTTCCTCATTACTTTGCCTATTGCGTAAGTCGGTATTACACGTTCATATTTTTATGTCATATGTATGACATGATAAAATATATATGATCGAAAATATGACCGCGTAATGCACAAGCTTTGATCATACTTCATCTGTGATCATATCTTTGATTAATAGATATGACATAGATATATGACTATGTAATACTGTCCTTATCTCCACATTCTAAATAGTAAAATACTAATGACTCGTGCGGAAATGGCTCTCGAGTGTTGGAGACAGTCGAAGAAATGCGAGTAATTAGGCCGTATAACTAAACTGCTTATTTCGACACGAAGCGGGTGAAAGATCACAGTTCAAAGGTTGTGGGCAATTCTCGAAATAATTTCTAGGAAGTGCTGGATTCAAAAGAATTCATACTTAACCTTCCTGTACCAAGTGGAATAGAGAAATATTCTTCAAAAAGTGGAATATCATTCACTCCAGCTGACTTTATCGTTATGGGGTCCCTGGGCGTTCGTTCATTGGGGACGAGTGAAACAATTCTTTTCACTCGTGATCTAGAGTAACGAATGTTAATAAACACCAGGAACATTTTACGATATACATCGTGGAGCCAAATATTGTGTGTATCGAATCGGTCCAGTGACGTAGTATTAGTTGGTACACTTTTGATGGCCATCGATACGGAGTTTCAATTTCGATCCCCTCTCTGAGAATTTGAGCAAATATTGTCGGAATGATTCACGATTGATCGTTGCTTAGTCACCAGAAGGAGAGCGGCGTGTTTTTTACGAGAAGACTCATTCCAATAGTGGCTCCGATGCTAGCGACTTGGACACTCGCTAGACGCCGTTCGTGTGTGAGTACAGGGAAACGTCTGCAACGGTGGGAGTACCAGTTCATACACCTTCCGGCTGGGAAGCAGGGGTTACGGAACGATCAGTTTTAAGGTGGGACCAGCGCTCCGAGTTCATGGAGATTCTAATTGTTTTCTTAATTTGTTATTCTAATTGTTTTAAAAACACGACCAGGAATCGTGGGAAACCTTTTCCTTTCCATCAATTTCGTAGCGCACGCTGGGGGGAGGGAGGATTCGCGACAACGTTACACTGCGTTACCGGGATGTAGGGGCCCGTTACCTTCGGTGATTAGTAACTCTGCGCTTCAAAGGATGTTTTCATCTTTAAGGTTGTCATTGTAATTCTTGCAGTTAACAGCTGAGTAAGAATACAGAGCGATGAAGAACGAACGATGAAGTCAATCAATCAAAATTTTCAAAAGAGTGTCTTGAAAGGGTTTAGCGTTACGAAATTCTTTTGGGGGGACGTACGAGTTTTCGTTACTTGTGCGTGAAATGGTGAGAGATATGTGAAAAATGGTAACAATTATAATAAATAATTTGTATTGTCAAAACAGCAGTTACAAACTGTAATTTTTGAATCCGCCTCTGCCTTAGGGCCCTTGTATGCTTCCGGAGAGTAAATTAGTTTATTGCCCTCCACGTGGTCATACGCAGTTTGTACTGTTTTTGACAATAAATTTAATATTATATGAGAGCGTGGAGGTAATTATTGTAGTGCGTCATTTACGTCCCGTAAATCGTTGAAGTGCTTTTCCACGTTCAAAATCCGAATTGAACAAAATCGTCGATTTCTCTTTTAATGGGATGGAAGCGCCTCGCTGTCACGATTTGTTCATCCCTGCTGTAGACCCAACTGTTCCGTTAATCTGAACCAAGTGGCTGATAGTTCTGCCCCCTACGCACACAACTACCACCGAGATGCGATGTTATTGACTCGAAAGGGGACAGTCCCGCAGTATCGCTTTATTGTTTAGAGCCCGCATTTTCTAGCTCGAATTTCCTGTTCACACAATAGCTCCAGGATTTTTTTTCTCGATGGACTCCAATGGATTGCGTGGGGGTGAAATTGATTCCAGTTGAAATAGTTGGTTAGAAGAATGTGCCCTGCTTGTTTCCCAACGATTTGGTTAACTTCATTTAGTTTATTATCATTATTTGCGAGAGCGCGAATTAACGTGACTTAATAATTTTGTTCTTTCGTTCCTCTCAAAGTATCATTCGCTCACTACGTTCTCATTCTGACCATTTTTCATTGCGAGTCTTTCACATATCTCATTATGTGCAACGATTGTTTGTCGTGTATGTTCGTGATGTCAAAGATTGGTCTTGTTAATCCGTTCCGGTCACCCCAGAATTCTGCATGGAAAATTTTATTCTTCTTTTTCCGAATTTATTTTATGGTGTCTGTGTTGTTGTTATTATGTAGATTTAGTGAGGTTTATTTTCTACCATTTCGTTTGCAGTGTACGTTGACGCAAATTACAACAAATTCTTCCATTTGCAGATGGTGGTTGTGAGTGGTAGCTGGATTAAGAATGTGGCTACCTATCCTGGATCTGGTGATGTGATAGGGGTTTCGAAAATGGCTGCACGGGCGGTCCTCATATGTCGCCCGAACTCGCATCCCTTCCAGGTGAGTCAAATGAGTCGATTCGGCGAGACGAAGCACGGGTGTACATCTGCTGGTGAGTCAAATGAGTCGATTCGGCGAGACGAAGCACGGGCGTACATCTGCTGGTGAGTCAAATGAGTCGATTCGGCGAGACGAAGCACGGGCGTACATCTGCTGGTGAGTCAAATGAGTCGATTCGGCGAGACGAAGCACGGGCGTACATCTGCTGCTGACGTTCATGCAGGAAAGGGGTGGTAATTGCCCCTCCAATAATATAAATTTGGATTCGAAGAAAGTTCGTAATTATTCCAAATTTCAAAAAGAAAGGCAGGATATCGAATTCAAAAGTAAATACTGTCTTCGCCGGATTGTTCACTGTGTGATGTAACCGCAGCTACTAACTATCTAAATACTAGGTGAATCAATTTTCAGAAAATTATTTTTGCGTTTTATTGAACAAAACATTCCTAACTAAGCACAAAGTTATATTTCGCTCAAAATGTTGATTGTAGTAATTATGAATACGTACATAAAGCTTTCATAAAGCTTTCTCTCCGGTGAGTGCATTTATTCGCAACTCGTATTCCGCGCTCAGAGATTTTCTCCCCTATTTTCGTAACATTTAAATTGTTGATCGATGTCTGAGACAACTCATATTCGGGACAGGATTATTTTTTTAATATAGCGTTTCACAATCTATTCGACATTCAATTGGCGAAAGTATTTTCGCCCTCATGGTCAGCACTGGATGTCCAAAGGCAAAATAATAATATGAACTGATTTAGAGAACGACGAGAATCTTAACAAAAATAATTGCAATAAAATAGAGACATACGTAAATGCGTGGAGAATAGATTTGAAGGTGCGACTGCGCGATCTCCGTTGTGATAGAGTGAGACAGTAACGTATATTATGTGTGTGTACAGTAAGTCTTCTGAAGCAGAACTTGATAGCTCTGAAAAGTAATAAAAAGTTATGTAAGTTGGGGTACAATAACAGCCGCGTGACAGGCTGCACGACTTGCGTAAGTGAACCTAGAAACTTACTCTGTTTGTACGACTTCGATTACAGAATCTTACGAACATATTTATTCACTTTGAATTTTAATGTAACCAGGAACTGATCGATATTAAAATAAAGATTGTCGTTCTATACTTGTTCATCCGTGTGAACCAGTAGATCTAAAGTATTATGATGTTACATTTCGTAGGACTTTCGTAGCTGCCTGTGAGATTTAATACTTCAATACAACGTTGTTCCGAAGTGTAATTTAATTTAACGTTCAAGCTGCCGGCGGTGTTGCTATAATCTCAGCTTTCAGCAGTGTTTTATGACGACGAATGGCAACGAAAACCAGTACAAGTCACTTGACCTTATCGAAAAAGTCAGTAAAACTTAAATTTTTAATATATACCTTGTATCAACACTATCCGACAGAGTGTAAAATAACAAAACGTTTTTCAGTAGTTACCCGTGATTTTATTTCCTTCGTGACGAACGAGCAGCGGAACGTGTGTGAAAGGGATAAAAAAAAGTATAACTCAAAAGAGTCGGATTGTAAATACTAAAACATGTTAAAAGAATGGTTTAGCAACTTATTGAAAGAGTGAACTAGGTAAGAAAAAAATCCGCAAATTATTTTAGGAAACTAATTTTTTAAATGAGAAAAGCAATAATGAAGTACTACAAATAGCAAAAGAAAGCGATCGCAACCATGTGGTTTGGACGTCGGACGGAAACTTGCCACAAGAGGTTGTCAATAGGATAGGAATCATTTGGAAGAGGATGAGAATAACTTAATAATAATGAAAATGATTCTAAATTACTACTCTTAACCGAGGAAGTTTTGAACTAGCTCATTCGTAGAGAGAGATCTCTAGCAAACGGATGTTCCAGTTCGATTGGTCTGGAAGATACTCCGATGAAATACGTTGCACGAAACCCCCACATTTTATAATAATTTGCGGTTTTATAAATAAATGTTCAAATTAATGCCAAGATTTTTCTGGGAACTTGAAACATTTGCTCACTGACCATCTGTGGTCCATCAACTACGGGTTGGTCGCTGATTCACGGAAAGGAAAAAAATCCCTGTAAGCTCTGACATTCCTTGCTCAGATACTTCTCCGCCGTAGTTTGAGCTCAAGACATACTTGATCATACTACAGACAGAAAAAATATAAGACCTTCTTCCTGTGTCACAAATTAGTCTGAAGGAAAGCGCACCCACAATTTGGGGATGTCTGTGGCGCTTTCTCGGGGAGGGTGGTCGGAAACCGAACCACGTCGCGGGAGAGTTTGACACTGGCTCTATCTTACCGTTAATTTGAAATTTAATATTCTATAATGGGTCAAATTCTCGCCGTAGCTTCACAGACATTCCGAAGGCAATGTTCAAAAGCAATGTGGAAGGGTCTAGTACATACAATAATCTCTTGTATGATCAAGAAGGTCTTGTCATTTCTAGCTTTATTTGAACTCATTTCGTAATAGAATTGTTTCCATGAAACCATGTTTGTACGTCTCATGAAACTCGTTTCTCCTGTGTGCAAGGCGCCTTAGTGACGTATGGCTAATTGTTCTAGGAGCGATCTCTGACGTTGGATCAGCCTGTGAAGATCGGGCGGTCGGTGGCTCGAGCCCGCGCGGCGCCCAACAATGCGATTTTCGATTGCAAAGTGCTCTCGAGGAATCACGCTTTGCTGTGGTACGAGAATGGCAAGGTAGGAATTTTTCTCTCAAAATATGAAACGTGCCAATAATGTTGCGAGAACTCCATAGTGGCTTCGAGGAAATTCTTGGGGAAATGGGTGTTCGAGAAGGATGAAATAAACGTAAAAATACTTATTTTAAACCAGGCTTATATTTTAAAAAGTGCTGTACTAAAAAGAACAAAATAATGTTCAGTAAAATTAAAAATCGGAAAACTTGATTAAAAAATAAGATACTTTTCCAAGCTTGAGGTGTCAAGCGTCATAATTAGTAATACTACTTTAAAATTGTAAAAAAAAGACACGAGCTTAAAAAAAATTGGGGGTCAACTTATCTGATTTTCAATTTTACTGAACATTGTTTTGTACTTTTTAGTACAGCACTTTTTAATGAAAGCTTGTTTTAAAGATTTTTCGATTATTTTATTTTATACTTTTTAGTATTAGAATTTGTTTATTTATGCGTCAGATGAGCTCAGCAAACTTGATTGTCCTACTATTTGCCATTATTACACATCCCCTTCCCTCGTCACTAGATGTGCCAGGGTTGTCTTATCCACACAGTGCTTGTTGTCACGTGGTCAGTGATCTGTGCACCAAGCATTTTGTAGTTACGGTGGGATATATACTCTTACACATATAGCCCCATTTCTCCCTCTTAAGGGGTAGATTTTCATACAAGGCTACCGAAATCGTCTTTTGTCGTACATACCACACACATCTGTAAAATTTCAGCTCGATTGGAAACTTGGAAGTGTCTGAAAAATTAATTCCCAATTTTGAAACGGAAGGTCAACATAACGAACGAAACGAGTGAAATCAAAGCTTGTAGAAATGCTCGCGGCTCGATTACATTACCTGCCAAGTACTTTCTTCGTCAAAAAGCTGGAGTAGGGAAGAAGAAAGTGCATAAGGAAATTGTGTGACTGGGAGTATGGAATAAGCACACAAGTTTAATAACATTGAAAAACAATTCTCGACATGTTTTGAGTCCTTTTTGGCAGTCCGCGTTTACACTTCTTTCACAAAAAACGGTTCCGTTCGTGCGTTCGCACTTTCTCCGATGGGGAACACGAGACTCGTCGATGTGCTTCAACTCAACTTCCGAGTTCCTCGTGGCGACTTTCGGCTTCAGGTTGGGTTGGGATCTGGGTCCGTCGCCGAGTCTACTTGGCCGCGGACGATGTAGTCGTTACGAAGACCGATGTGTTAGCAAGCGCATCGCACAGGCGCGTCGGGGAGATTAGATCCCGAAGAGTTGCATGGCCTGATCGCCACGAGATGAGCGCTCACGTTATAGGGGCGAGGCCTACCATTCTCTTCTGGTCGACCTAATTCGATCAAGTGGCCTCCGCGAATGCACTCTATTAAAAAGCAATTTGCTCGCTGTTACTGGCACTTAGGCAATTACGCGCTCCCAAGGTATGTGTGCCGTTGTACTAATGCAGCGGGAAACGTTGGCTCCCGAAGCACGTGAGGACACGAATGGCGCCGCAGTCCCACTTCAATATTTCCCTTCTTTTCCTTCCGAGTTCCGCAATTCTACTGGTTTGATCGCAGTGAACGTCGTGACTAGGTTGGTGCATACGGAGGCAGGGGTCGAACCTATGCTGACGTGATAGAGGAATAACCCCTCTGCGTCTGGCGAGAGGATCTGCTCCAACTTGTTATTGTTGTATTTGTAAATGGGAAATGTAGCGTGCTATTGCAGCTTATCTACATAGAGTGGAGGGTAAAATATGAAAAGCTACAAATGTTTTCTCGCCCCGCCGGGAATTGAACCCGGGATGAGCAAGAACGCTAGCACCTGAGACACCGGGTACACACACATTCCCTTTCATCGTCTGCGCTGTTTCGCAAGCCCGGGCCGTTCAACGTCGACTTCATTCTGTTTCTTGTCTCATTTCGTCGTAATTGCCTGTGCGTGCTTCCTCGGCTGGCCTTGTCTGCGATGCATCTTGGTGCAATCATCCTCATATGACGAGGGCTCTCGTTGATGGTATTTTATATGCGCGTTGACTGACGTCAAATCGTCAACTATTCCCGAAACTTGGAAATATTCAACAAAAGTAGTTCTTATTTATGAATAATTCATTCTTTCCTTATTTTTATTATTGGATTGAGGACAATTGTTTTGTGGTTTTAAAACTTGATAATTAATTCATACTGTCTTTTGACTCCTTCTTTGATAAAGGGTCTCACTGTTTTCATCTCCTGATGCGTCTGCCATTTCCGTGAGAACAGTATTTTCAACAGTTTTTGGTGAATTACTTTTGTAAATGCCCCGTAAGGCATGAAAATCTTAAGGTCATTGCGTTCCTATTCTCATTTGCTGTGTTTTATTAGGTTTTTTTCCTTTGTTAAGCCGGTACTTTTGCGAGAATATATAAAAAACACGAACCCGCGAAAGTTTCTCCATATAAGCCCCATAGTAATTTAAAGTTAATTCAAAACTTTGCGCCGTAAGGGTATGAAAATTCATCACCACTGGATAGAGAATGGATCAAACCATTTTTTTGCGGGGAGGGGGGGGGGAATTAAGCCTTGTCGCTCTGACTGATATATTACGTTAACGCGCAAAACTAAATAAGGGTACGAATGAAGCAGTGACTAGGACGGCGCTCGGTATGAGATGGGCGCCCCTGCGAAACGCATCTCGCACACAAAAATGACGCAGCCTCCCGGGGAGACACGACGCACAGTGGTTCCGAGTTTGAGGAAGGCTGGCCAAAAGCCAAACAATGAAAGCATTTGTACGTCGGAATTTAATGTATAATGTCTGAAGAGGAGAGCATTCGCCCTTCCACACATCCGGCATCTTACGCCGATGTGTGTGCTGCAGCACGTGGCGCCGAAGACGTCAGTTTAATACTGTATCTTCATGGCTTTTCCCTATATTTTGATAACTTTTTGAGAATAGTCAGCCATTTGAATTTTCGAATTTTAATGTCAGTTTCGGGTTCAGCGGCACGAAAAATAGTTTCGTGGGATTATTTAAATAATGATATTGACTTTGCTGAGTCCTTTGGTCAGTGTATCAGGCGCTTCGGACCACTGTGCGGCGTCCTACTGGACCTTATGCGACGATCGATCGCTGGAGTTCCGTGCGGAGCCTCCCTTTTAGCACTGCTCAGCAAACGCGGACGCTTAAGGTGTTTTATTCGCCAGAGCGACTAAGGCTACAGAACCCCCAAAACTGATCCTAATGATAATTTGATCCGTTCTCTATCCAGTACCTACGGATTTCCACACACTTATCCCGCAAAATTTTTAATTATTTAACATTAAATTAGAATGAACTTACGTGGAGAATCTTTCGCGGGCTTATGATTTTTGGTATCCTGACACAAGTATCGGCTTCGCATCGCAGAGAAACCAACTTAAACAAGACAAATAGGAACGCAATTGCGTTACAATTTTCATACTTCACACGACACTTCGAAGAATAATTCCACAAATACTGATAAGAAACCTGTTCTACCGGAAACGTCAGCCGCATCACGTGACTCAAGACCGCATCAAAAAATGAGAAACGAAAAAAATCCATTTATTATCGTGTTTGTAGAGTATTGTAGAGTGCAAAGTATTAATTGATACGGTATTAATAAGCAATTTCGTTAATAGTCGACAACTTGAATTCAGTTAACACGGATATAATACCTTAATAGATGTTGGGGAGGGGGTGGGTTCTGTTATTCGTTGGGTTTTCATCAATGTCGAGAAATAGATTTTTCCTGTTCAGCTCAAAAATTATCGTCACTTTCTGATTGGATTTGAAATATTAAAATTTGAGGAATTCAGTTCATTAGAATTAACGTTAATTTAATGACTTACAGCATTAATTTAATAAAACGTGTGTAACTCTTTCTTGTTCATTAAATATATTGCTCTACCATATGTCCCAAGATGACACAAGTTTTTACTGAATGTACTTCTGCCGACAGAATATTAAGTATTTAAAAAAACTGGAATTTCCACAACTAGACGCATGTGTATTGAATATACAGAATTTTTCAAAATGATTTACGGTATTTCCAAGTAGAATATTTTTTTGAGCGTACTTACCAGAACTTGTTTAATCTGAAGGGAACCTCAAATATTTTTCCATTTCCCATAGTACGTTGCCTTGCGGAAGTTGTAGCGGCGCGAGTACCACAGGAAATAAAATGGCGTCACAGCAGGGGAGGAGTATTCCGCAAGGTGCGAAAACTGAGTCTGTTACTTTAGCGCAACGTGTGTTTCGGTGAAGATGGTTCTATAGACAGAAGCTTTCGTAAGTGGTATCACCAATCTGGAACAGGTTGTGTTTGAAAAGACAGAAGCTCAGGTAGTTAGTAACATACATGTGTAAGTTAGTAGGGAAAAGGATGATGTTCTATAGTATATTTTCGATTTAATTAATTAATTTGTTCGCCTAGCCGCGAAGTCTGGGCACCGTCTATAACTTTATGCAATACGATTCATGTGAAAAGGCAACTAAAGTCTATTCCATACTCTCATGTAGAGAACTTATACCTTTTCCTAATTTACAAATGGAAATAAATGAGAAGTTATAACAAAAAATAAACAATATTTATTTCATGAATTTAGCAGTTTGCATTCTCGGTCGTATGGGCTTCATCGGCTGCAATATCTTTTATTGCCTCGACGTCTTCCACCTTCTCCTGCTGGCACTCCTTGGTCTCTTCATCATCTCCTTTCACCTGTTCGTCTTGAACTTGTTCCTTGTCCTCTAACTCGGTAGTCTCTTCTGACGGAAACTCGGACTGTGTAGATACGTCCGTGGACGGTGTAGGTTGTGCAGGGGGAGGTGGTGGAGAAGGAGGGGGGGTGAGCGGAGAAGGAGGGGGGGTGAGCGGAGAAGGAGGGGGGGTGAGCGTGGAGGGGCCGGCTTCATCACTCGTCTCCGGATGTTCTTTACTGAAATGAACAAGCAATATTCGAAAATGAGAGATCGCATAAATATCTCACAATCTTTTACACACCCAACATACACGATGCTCGGGTTCCACCTTTACCTGAACCAATTTGCGCTCTTGTTCCCATTATTTTCTAGTGGAGAGGCCGAGGTAGCTTAAGATAAACTGGTGCATGTGTAGTGCACATTCCAACCGCCTTCCAGTATGCGAAATTGCACGCGCTATCAAATTTTTCTTCTTATTAAACAGTTTAGATTCTTTAATTTTTTGTCTTTTAAATATAATTAGACTAACCTCGACTTGATTCTGATCACTTTGAAGACAGTCTATAATTCGATAGAAAGAGAAAAGTGATCGATTGGACCCACGTCACTAGAGGAATGACTTGAAATTGCTATTAGGACTCGAATCTACAAGCGATACACACGTTCTGCCGAAAGTATTACCCTAATTTCCTCCTCTTCGCAGATTTGGTTGTCTTTTTCTGGAAGGGTATTCTTTTGCGTCCCATGTTGCACACTCATAAGTCTATTTCAGTTGCTTCGGTGAAGACGTTATCGAAGTATTGCTAGGAGACGGACAACAGTACATTCGTCCAATTGGCCGAGGGGGTGACAATGGAAGCGTGAATTGTTGTCGACTTGATACAGTCTACACGGATGTATTAAGACACCTAGCATGGGAGAATAATAGAACTCGAATCGCATAATTCTTGTCAATAAAAACATGAGTACTTAATAAAGTCATGTGAAAGAAGAATTCCAAGTTCGTATGCATTCAATTCGAAAAGCACAAATCCGGGTTTCCCCATTCCCTCGTCCAGTTGGATAGCACACGAATTGGAGTCTGCCTTTAACTACGTCATTTTGTGGAATTCTTGTTTAGGGAAACACTGCTGTGACCTGTAGAAACGCTTGGTTTCAAACAACAACAAAAAATAATGTTACATTTGCTCATGTAGGAGTGCCACACTACCACTTCGACTTTGAAATGCGTTGTTTCTTTCGTCAGTTATTCAGAATGTAAGTTATGTACAGTGGTAAATCATTTATGGGAATTATTCATTAATTAGAACTCCTTTGGCGAATACTTCCAAGTTTCGTGAATAGTTGACAACTTGACTTCGTTTATGAGACTTTGTGGTATGAGCGACCTGCCAACTGGTTTTACTTTCTCGTGTACGTAGTATATAGAAAGAATTGTGATCGTGAAAAAAATTGGAAGCGAGATTTCTACGTACATATCTTTTTTGGTGATCACTGATTCCGAAAAAGTGGTTTTTCGCATATCGACTGTCCGTCCTTCCGTCCGTCTGTCTGTCTGTCTGTCTATCCGTCTGCCTGTCTGTCTGTCTGTCCGTCCTTCCGTCCGTCTGTTTGTCTGTCTGTCTGTTCGTCTGTGCGCAGCGGTTCTGAATAAATGGATGAACCAATTTAATTCGCATTTCGTGTTTACGGTAGAAATTACTTGTCGATGCACGTGCTCTAATTTTTTTCTTCTTTAAAACAAAGGGTACTCCACGTGAAGGTCAGAGTACTCTTCTGAATGTTTCTCAAAAACTGCCCCAACTACTTTGCTTAACGTTTCTGTACGTAAAGTACAATTAGTATGCATTACATCCGCATTAGCGGTATTTCGCTTGAAAGTTTGGTATAGACGCAGTAAAATAATTTCAGTCTGCTACATTTACCCATTAGTTTACTGTTTCAAGAGCTTTAATAATATTTAGCAGTGGAAATGGACCAAGCTGACGTAGAATACACCTTACGTAAACTGAAATGAAATAATGATAAAATATATAGGAGGACAGTAAACGCACTGCAGATACGAAAATACAGCAATGTCTCTCTACAACAAAATTACATTTACATAACACTTTTACGATATTTATAAGACGTATCTTGTTATATATTTTGAAATAATATTCGGAATATTTATTTTAATTTCATATTTCAAATAAAAGACAGTAAGTTCCTCTACCGACTTAGTGCATAAATGAAACTAGAAGACGACCAAAATATAGAGGACCACGCCAGAAATGACCCTTTCACTATAGAATTTTTTCTCACTCTATGCTGCAGACGCAGAAACGTGTATAAGAAAGGATGTGCAATGGTTTTGCACCTCTAGTTTTAGAATGGCCTGATTTTCACAATGAAAGAATGGACTTTTCTCTTTCGTCTCGTCGAATCAAATTTGAAGACAACCCTTCGAAGTTGTACGGGAGAAAGCCTCTGGTGAGACGCTTTTCAAATAAATTCCTAATGGATCCGTGTAGAAAACAAAGACACGTGTCTCAATTTTAATATAGAACAGGGCAGTACGTAAATATTTTACATACAGCGGATTATTAATACTAATTTAATTCAACTATAGCAATATCGAAACCCAAGAAATTGTCTCGTGTGATGAACGGCAGATTTACCGACAGCGTTGGTCTAGTGGTTGCGTCTTCGCTTCCACGATCCCATTGGCTGAGCGGTAGAGCGTGGGTTCAAACCCTGCTCGGTGGAACTAGGTGAGGTTTTCAGCCGGGGTTTCCCTCGCCCACTCCAGATGAATGTCGGTTCGGTACCATGAGTTCCCCGGCAACCCAATATCTCTCCTTCCGTGTTCCCTTACCAGGTGGAAGAGCCTCAGTTCTTCATGGCCTGAACCTCGCCAAAAGGCATTAAATAAATAAATAAATAAATAAATAATTCATCTTACGCCACATCATGTCTGCAAAAAGGGTTAAAATAATGTTTCTTTTTTGTAATTTTCTTTTATTTTTTCCAAATGTTAAGTTCTGATAATTGTCTAATTACATTTTCTGCTCCCTTGTAAATGGTAGTTATATTATATTAATTCTGCTATCTCTTCTGCGACGTGGACATTGAAATGTCGATTTGTGTTGCGGATAGTTTTGTTCGGCATTTTGATCTTGTTTCGTCTGCTAGTTTGCTGTTCCCCTTGCAGTACATGAAGGATCCGTTCGTCTGTTGTGATAAGGGTGAACCGCGTTGGGCGGAAGACTGATAGCGATTAAACTGTTCTCATTTGAGTCATCTGGTGAAGTTTTGTGGATTAGAAATAGCCACTGTTCTACCAGTTTTTCCGAAAATCGAGGTGCAGGAAACCGATTAACACGAACGCACCACCTCTCTCGGATTTGCTTGGACGCTTGATTGCATAGCCCCAGTCTCGGGATAAAATCCGGATTCAAATTGAATTCCAAATATTAAAATATTTTGATTTGCTGTTCAGTTTTTGCGTTTAAAATTACGGACCTCCAGAAGAAGAAAAAGTCGCCTATGACGAGGTTTAGTCCATGACCTTAATGTCTTCCGGGAGAGGGAATGAGGAAGGAGAGATATCGGATTGAGGGTTCAAACCCCGGGATCGTGGAAGCTAAGACCACTACCGTAGCAGTAATTTCTCTCCGTTTAGTTGTTTCAGTGCACTGAGGGTTTGCCGATTAAATGCTTTGGACTCCAATCCTTTCAGAGCTCACGATTTATCGCTTCCTTTGAGGGCCATTTCAATGGGTGCGACTTACATGATATGATGAACAGTGCCCTTTCTGTGCGCCCAAGCATAGTGAGCACTAGTTGGGAGCTCAAAATTTGTGAAGACCCCGAAAAATCTAAAAAAACAACAACAAAGAAGTCTGTATTTTCAGAATAATAAACCTCTAATCTTCAGTTCTAGAAACAAATAACCAATTCATGTAGTTGGATGATAATGTATCAAATTATTTGCTGGTGTTTTTGTAAAAAGGATTTTGAAAATAACATTTTTTTCATTTATTTATTTATTTACTTCTTTATGATGTGGTCGATCAGTAGACGTACCACAACAACCTTTACATTATTTAATTATATACTTAACTACAATTCAGTATACATTATACATATATTTCTTCCATGTACCCTACACGTAGAGAAGATATGTGATAACTTGTGGTCAGGTGAAAATGGCAACGAGTTGGGAATCGAACCCGGGACTCTGCATTAATTGCAGGGGTGTTAACCACCACACCATCCATTTGCTTTCCACAACTGTACACCATTTCCACCCAGACCACTTATCTCCTGTCCGGAGGAGTGTCTCAGGTCACCCAGGGTTTAGGTCTGGTTGGAAATGATGTACAGTTGTGGCAGGAGGACAGGTGGTGTAGTGGTTAACACCCCTGCAATTAAGGCTGAGTCCCGGGTTCGATTCACGACTCATCGCCATTTTCACCTGACCGAAAGCTATCTCACAAAACATTATTGAAACTTAGGACCATTTTTTATTTCTTGAATTCTGTCAATATAGTCTCGAAATAACTTGAATTTCTCTTTTGTTGCTGTCATTTTGAATCTCATCTCCGTATCATCCATTTTTCAAAGGTAGTTGCCCTTTCTACTCCATATGTTCTCTCATTTCTATCCCTTTCCACATTTACTTGTATCATCGTCTTGATTGGAGTGAAGTTTTGGGAGCTCTGCTAGTTTACACCATTTTTTACATTATTACTTTTCCACCATTATTATGTTTTGTAAACTGACAATTTTTTTCCGTAGCACAATAATTTCTAATTAAGAGTAAAAAAGTAAATCAGTATAAGTATTTCAACTCTGCAAATTCGGTAATTGAAGGTAAACTTGAATTTTAATCTCACTCTTTGCTAGTTTTTGACCAGTACCGTCTAAAAATATTTTTTCGTGAAAAAAAAAAGTTCATTAAAGGGTTAAAAAAAAGTATATGTTCTCACTAAAATGACTTCCGCATCTCTTTTCTTATCCCTCAAATATTAGATGATCTGCTCTGATTCGGTGCCATAATAACCGACACAAAATCAATGAAAAACTAACTCTTATCAATTGTATTTGTTTGATTTAGGTCATTACATTCATGCTGTGGTCACTGCATATGAAGCTGTTTGATAAAACTTAAATACTTTTGATTCAAGTAACTTCAGTTTTTTTAAAAATATAATCATTTCATATAAAAACAAAATAAACATAACTTTTTGTAATTCTAGAATGCTAAAACGTAAAATAATGATAATAATAATAATAAATTTATTGTCAAAAAACAGTACAAACTGCGTATGACCACGTGGAGGGAAAAAAAACTAATTTACTCTCCGGAAGCAAGCAAGGGACCATCCCATCAATTCCGATCAAGGGCCCTAAGGCAGAGGCGGATTCAAAAAATTCAGCAAAAATTCCTAGAAATGAAATGGGTAAATTATTTAATGAAATAGTAATTTAGTTACAACATTTTGTATAATATGAAATAAAAGTTAGAAATAAATAAAATAATTGTAATAATGATATATCTTAAATTATATTATATTGTACCTTAATAACTAGTCAAATTAATTGAACTAGTAAAATTGCATGTTAATTCTCATCAAATAGTATGAAATTTTACTACTCTTGAAGACAACATTTATTTTATCTCTTGTACAGGCCTAAGATTCTTGAATGTTTTCAATTGGGTTTGGACATCTTTAACTGTTGGCAGACCCTGCCACATCTGGAAGGCGACAGTATTCAGATGAATTTTTGCAAAGGTTTCATCTCCTCTGCCTGTATCTGCTAGTTCTCCCTTAGGTTGTCAGGTTTGGTAATTGTTACCTGTCCCTTGGCCAGATAGTTGCTTGTTGTACTGTCTACTGTCACATCCTATTCCAACCTGATGTATACGGAGGAGGGTTTTCTGCAGTATCTGGCAAGCTGGAATTGAAAACAGATGATGATGACGACTACGATATAATTTTACAAAGCACAACACTACTGAAATAAAATATTTGTGAAATTTATCAATAGTTATAAACCTGTTTCATTGTCTATGTTTAGCATAAGATTAGTTATACTTCACCAAAAGTTTTCTGTTTTAATTTAAAATCTATTTTTATTGTGGACCGAGAAATAGATTACTTGTTCCCCCCACAGGATACAGTTTATTTATTTGATGTATTAGTTTGTGAATTTGTTTCAGTAATCAGAAAATAATGTTTAGGTGTTCTGAAACTTCACTTACTCTGAGATTTTCTTGTTTTCAGTTTTACTTGCAAGATACAAAGAGCAGCAATGGCACATTTGTTAACAATCAGAGACTGAGCAAAGGCTCTGAAGAGTCGCCACCGCGGGAAGTCTGCTCAGGGGACATAGTGCAATTTGGTGTGGATGTGATGGAAAATGCTCGCAAAGGTATGGAATTTACATTAATACTGTACTTCAAAGTGATAAGGTTGGCTGTTGCAGAATGAAAGAGAAGTGGCTTCTGCAACTATATATGCAACTCTGTTTCAGTTACCCATGGTTGTATAGTAGCTACCTTACGGTTATTTCTGCCAGATGGAAAAGAAGCCAAGGCGAGGTTAGCATAATAATGTTTCCGTTTTAGTTTTTAGAGTTTAATGTAAGTAGCACACATGTCCAAGTTGATATTGTTTGAGGAAGATAAAACAATTCCTAAAAATTTGTTTTGATATAGAAAAATCCCAAGTTCAACATGTGTTGATACTTAGTGACTGTTTACCTAGAATATCTTTTACTGATTACTCAATAAAATGTAAACAACAATTTTTAAAATCTTTCTTCTTGAAAATTCATTAAATTAAGGAAAAAGATGAAAGTGAAACCATTACTAACATACTAAAAACACTCCAACTATTCCAGTACCAAATGAAACGCATGATGTTATGTAATCCCATAGGTTGAATCAACATAAGAAATTTTGGATTTTTATTACCTTAAAGTTTTGTCACTCGTGCATTGATTTCATTGTGAAAGTTACTCTCTTTAAGCCTTGTTCCTTAGTGTATAAATAATAAACATCCTAATTTATAGTTAGCTAAAATTCTTTTTCAAAAACTTTTGTAAGTGGTAGAAGGACCTTTTGAAGTTAAGGTTGAAATGCTTCCTCTTTCACTGTCAACTAATATTACTGCCTCAAAAGATATGAAACATAATTTATCATTAGTTTTTGTTTATTAAGAATAATACAACCCAAATCGGTACAATTTAACATATTGTATTAATAAAGTTGTTTATGAAATTTTTGACTGAAACACCTACTTCAGGGATCACATGTTGCCCTGTTGGAAATAAGAAGTAGATTTATTCCATTGTGATCAATATTTCTTTATGGTTTCAGTCCATCAACATCTGTGGTGAGCTCAGTGGGTATGGTACCATTGGAAGATCTATACCAGCTCAATCAGTATCTTCAGGTAATTTTGCACTAATTGCAGTAGTCTTTCTCTTGTTTCTCATGAATAAAAATTTAGAAATTTCATTAGTATTTTCTTGTAATTCAGTTAGTATTAAATTTTTCCAAAGAATTTGTTGCGAGAAAATTTTACTTTCAGGCATTGGAACACAATGGATAAACATGATGCATTGTTATGTAGGTTGTATGATGTTAGTTACATTTTTAAATGTTATTCTTCAGAACCCAACAAATTTTTTCAGAACATAGTCTTTGCCAATGCATGGAACTCAGTAACTAAAATATTTCTATAGTCTTATTAAAGTCATGAAAATACAACTATGTAGGTAATATTATAGTCATTGAAGAATTGTAATTTCTTCTGTACAATATTTATATTACAACCTTCTCATTGTCTTGTATTTTCAGTTTTTTGTTCACTGTGTTTCAATCTAATTTTAAACCATCGTAAAGTGTTAATGTATAAACATGAGCCATTACTACTTGACTAATTAGAACACAGTAATATATCCACGAACAAAAACCACAACAAAGCAGAAACATACACAGGTATCATATATCATATTGTAAATAGTTGATAATTGATCAGTATTTGATCGTAGATTTTATGCTTGATATAAATAGTGTACAGTATAATGGTAGACTTAAATAATAAAAATAATTTATTTTTCCTTTCTCTTCCCATCTGCTCATTGCGACATGTGCTTAAATTGAGTACATTGAAACAATTCTACCTTTCCTGAACCTGATATGAATACTACATAAACCAAATCCTTCTTCCTGTTCTCTTCAGGTGCACTGGCAATGTGATGAGTTCCAGTATCTTCAAATTTTATATATTTCATTTTCCGTATTCATCTTATTGTTAGGGACAACGATCTTCCTATGACAAATAATATTACATGTATTTGCTACATAATTGCTACATTTATATCAAATTCTTGT
Source organism: Laupala kohalensis (assembly GCA_002313205.1). Lineage (NCBI taxonomy): Eukaryota > Metazoa > Arthropoda > Insecta > Orthoptera > Trigonidiidae > Laupala > Laupala kohalensis. Next base: position 68,334 of record NNCF01126310.1, read on the forward strand.
GGCACTCCTTGTAGTTCAGCTCCTAATTTAGATAATTTTTATTTTAATGGTTCATTTTTTATTTTGAACTGTTATTTTCTTGAACTGTTCAAGATATTTTCCTGTTAAATCTGTGAAAGCTTTTCATGAAAATCTCTGATAAGAATAATAATAATCATTGTTGCCTCTCATATCACTAGCTCTTTGAGTAGTATTCCTTTTATCTCCAATTCATTGGATCTTATTTCTTAAATTTCAGTTATTTACTTACTCAGAATATTTTTATAAATTATCCTGTGTTTAAGTTCTTATTTAAGTATTTTCTCTATGAGATATTTAAAATGCAGAATTACTTTTCCAGGATGCATTACAGAGGGAACAGTTGTTGGAAAACAAACTTGCAGCATTGCAGAGATTAGTGGAAAACACTCGTCAAGCTTCAGATTGTAGTTGGAAAGCTCTCATAGACGAAGACCGTCTTCTATCTCGAGTCGAGATTCTTGAGACTCAATTACAAACGTACACAAAGGTAAACAGCATTTTATCAGAATTTTTGTGATTTTTGCAGATTCTTTCATTAAATTTGTAGGTAGGTAGTAATCAAATGATATGTAAGGAATTGATGGGATGGTCCCTTGTTTGCTTATGGAGAGTAAATTAGTTGATTGTCCTCCACATGGTCGTTCGCAGTTTGTACTGCTTTTTTGACAATAAATTTTAATTTTTTATTTTTAAGTAGACCGACTAAAGATTGGTTGATGAATAATTTTGATAAGAAAAGACGTGTCTCTCTAGATAAGATGATCTCGAGAATTCTCTCTTAACAAGATAATAGGAATAGTTCAGTTTTCTTACATATGTAATTTTTCCATTCATAGTGTTTCTGTGTAATAGTTAAGATAGTATGTTTCAAGAAAACTTCTCAACTGGACGTATTACTCTGACTACTTGCACACAAATAATTCATGTTAGAATCTTGAAGTTCTATGACAATAGGATCAGTAGTTTTTGTGATGAACCTTTGAACAAAAAACAACAAAGGAAACTTTCCTTTTTTAATATTAATTTGTTTATATTATTAATAAATTTATTTGGTCTATTTTGTTTATTTATGTTTCTCTCTTTCTAGAATTTTGGAGAAGATAAATTACGTGATGAATTGCGAAAATTACAAGAAGACAAGTGCCAATATCAAGGAACTGCTAAGGAATCTCTGAGGAAAGTGATCCAGGAGAAACTTGATGCAATTCAGAAGTTGAATGATGTTGAGAGGTAGGTTTGCGAGTCACATAACCAAGTAATAACAACAATAATAATAATAAAATTATTTATTGTCGACAAGGCAATTTGTGAAGTGGTGAGGTTGTCATAAAGTGAAGTGTTTCCCTTTAGAACGTTGAGCAACACAGAAGACGAGTGTGCCCATCTCAAAGAGCTCAGAGATCGAAGTCAAGAGGATGTTAGTGATCTGGCCCAGAAATATAGCCAACAATTACAAAGGGTGGAAGATCTTAACAATAAATTGTTGGTGAGTATTAAATCTAATTAAGAAACTTGAATTTTGCATGTAACAGCTACTAGTTCATTGATTCTGGACTGATTTCAATGGTTGCTCTCGGTATGGTAAGGTTTCATAATTTCTCAATCAAATCAAAAGATCGTGAATCAGGATCTAAAGAAGAAGCATGTGCTCAACACTTCCCACACCAAAAACATTATTTCAGCACACTTTTGAATCAAGAATTTTTTGAAATGTTGTGCATTGAATGCATTGGGGGCTTAAAGAAGTGAGGCATTCCGTGGCTAGTTCTACCTCTATACATAGATGTTAATAACTTAGGATTAACACATTTTCATCTTTGTTCTGCTTGCGGAATGTTTGAGAAATTTTAAGGCTTAGAGGGGATGAAAGATTCTAGATCTGCAGGGATGAGACAGCTGACAGAATGAGAAATTATTGTAAGAAATCGTATAATTACAAAAAAAGTGCTCTATTTGGATGGTCTTTCCCTCCCTCTTTAAATAAAAATGGAGGTGGTCTGAACCATGGACACATGTCTGATGTATTTGCTTTTCATTGTGTCTCTTGGATGAATCCGAGTCTTCAAATACGACTCAGTCTAAAGGTACATGAATGCACTATTATGGTGAGGGTAGTAGAAGGGGAATTGGTTCAGTTTGAACCAATTGCATGAGGGTCTGCTGTTGACAAGGTTAGCAATCAATGTGCAGTTTGAAAGCATCAAGGAGAGGGTCATCCCTATCTTCCATGAGGGAAACGAGTAGACAGTGTCACCATTAGTATTACCTCAATCAAATGCTATGAGGTTGCATTAGCTCTTCCTCTCAATAGTATTCTTATATCTTCGCCTGCACCATTTGATTCTATGATGTTCGGTCTTCATTTTTAGGATGCAGGTATATCCCAACCTTCAGGTCATCTTTCGAGAATTCACTTGCACCCTCCTCTTTTCCTCTCTCTACACCAAAATGGGCTCTAATGACCTCGATGTTGACGAGCCCTAAAGCCCCAATTTAAAAAAAAATCTACACCAAAAAACTGCAACAGAGAATAGGTGGTACTTTTTACATTCTAACTGATTGTGATTAAAAATTTGAATTTTGAAGATTATGGGAAAAAACTCATTATGTAACTGGATGTTCTATGGAAGGCTTCTTTTCATTACTGAGGTACTTGCAACATCAACTAATTAAGATAAGGTTTTCATAATTTTTTGTGAAACAACTGCATTTGTTTTTATTTCAATTATGTTTAGAGGAAATCTGGTTTCAAAACCATCTACATTACCTACTTCTAATTTTTCAAGAAGCACAATAAAAAGTTTACTTTTCAAATAATTATGAAATTGAAAAAATTTAACTGGAGTTGTTTTTAAATAATTATTGGCCAGATATGCACTCACATCACAGCTTAAGAATTACTGAGTTTTTATTTTAGTGAAAAATGAATGTCAAAAAACTGATGCTGACTTATAATGGCAAAAGAAATGTGTAGCTGAATTTGAATCCAGACACTTAAATGGATTGTGCTATCCAAATCATGATTTCATGTAAACTTTGTGTACTCTGATGTTATTCCCAACTAACTCTAATTCCTCTGCACAATAAATTTGAACAGTGATAAACAATGGATAGTGTCGTTCTAGTGCAATTACTCGTCAAATGCGTTTTAGGAGACTGAGGAAAATGGACGAGAATCCTGTAAGTTATTAGAGCAAGAAAAGCAAGAGTTATCTGCTCAGTTGGAACAACAAATTACCTCTGAAAGAGCTTTACAAGCTCGGATTGATTTGTTATCAAAGGACACTCAGCACAATGTTAGTAATCGCCCATTACCTGAATCAAAAAGTGATATGGACATCGATAAAGCAATGGATTCCACAGGTAAGTTGTTTGTTGACTTTTCATATATATGTAATCCTCTGCACGTAATAACAAACAAAACCCAGTGCAAACTGTGGTTGTATTCTCTGGATGGACTAAACACAGACTAGAAAGTTATTTTCTAGTAAATTTTATTACTCGGTGACAATTTGAGACCATAGAAATTTGTCATTGTGGAACTAAGGTGTACTGTTACTAGATTATGGTGTTCTCTTATGCACAGGAGGCCTACAATGGTAATCTTCTTTATTTTTTCATATTTGCATCATAGATAATTTAAATAATGGAAAAAAGTTGACCACGAATTTGTTTGGTTTTTGGATATGAGTGTTCAAAAAATGAATGAAGGTTCTTTAACTTTAGAAAGGCACAACCATCAAGATAGTTTCTTCCAAAACATGTTTCCTCCTAATACACTTTCTCTGGATACCCACATTCATATATGGAAAATTTCCCAGGATACTAATTTTAAAGATGAGGGGTGGAAATTGATCAATAAATTGTCAAATTTTAAAGTTAACATCTGTTGACATGTTATTTAATCTATATGTGTTCAAAATTTGTTTAAAATCTTGAAGTCCACCTTATATTGATGTAGATTTGTAACAATTATTTTTAATAATGAGTAATTGACCTATATTTTCATATTGGTGTCCTGTCATTTATGACTGGTACAAGGAAACTGTGAACATTCTAAATAAGATACATAAGATTTTGGTTCCACTGTTTTGGTGCCACCTATATACTTGATTGAATGAAAGATCCATTGCCATCAAGTGATGGGGAAAACTAAACCATACATTTTCATAAAAATGATGTGGTGTTTCATCAGCATTACAATTCTTTTTCATTGTTTCTCATGCATGAAAGTAGTAATGTTCTGTTATTTTTAATTATTGTCACTTATTGAGAAACTTTACTTCTCATTTTTAAAATAGGGTTCTAAGTAAAGCTTTACTTTAGAACTGTGCCTGTTATAGGAGATAAAAACAATATTGCCCCTTTTGTTGAATCACATTTCCTTCTGAAATTGACACAATCTATGAATCATTGTCATCTAATTTCTGACTTTCCAACACTGCATTTTTAAACATTTTTTTTCATGCATTGTTCACTGCTCTATAGTGTTCTGATCATCGATTAATCTAGAGAGAAGTGAATATGAATCTTAAAAGCTTTGTATAAATTCATTCTTTGCAAAAATGTTGAATTATTATTTTCTACATTATTTAAGCAGATTTTACATGTCATGCGAGAAGTTAAATTCAATATTTGACACAGGACAGCAGTATCATAATCTTGGAATGTTTTTTCAAATGATTTGTTTCTGACCTATAGACTTGTAAATAAATTGAAGTGTCCACTCAAGTTCTTTAAAAATGCTGTGTAGTTATTTTCATAAGTTAAGGAAAATACTTGAAGTCCATTCCTTTTGTTGCCTTTTTACCTTTGCAATAGAATTTTTGATTTAGATGTCATATTATTATGAAACCGTTGGTCGAAATTGATTCATGCATTTAAGATGTGAAGCTTTGGTGGAAACACAAACTATTGACAAATACATCATTTGATATTGATTCTTTGAAATAAAACTATGGGTAATTATCACAAATTGTACATCATAAGCATTTTTTTTACACTGGTTTTGTTTTGTATTCTAATGAGAAGTAAAAGTAGATGTTAATTTTTACATTGTTTTCAGGTACCCAGGTTGATATTATTCTTGAGAGAATAGAAGAAGATCCAGGGATAGATAATGTTAAAGAAGAACTGGAAAGTCTTCGTTACCAATTGAAGAAATCTGAGGAGGAGCTCAAGGAAGGTCACAATCGTGTTGATGAGTTGCATTGTGAGTTGTACTTTTTACACTTGAGCTTAGAATTTAATTCTTTTCATGTTGATTTTCTTAACTTCTCTTAGATGTTTCAATTTTCCAATTTTAGTAATTTTTTTGGCTTATTTTGTTAAATTTTTTCTTGGGCTTTGAGTTTTGAACATTCCATTGCATTTCCAGTGCGCTTGGAAGAATCGAAATCCCAAGAAGATACAAGTGTTGAGTTGACTCGACGTCTTGAGGAACGACTGCATGATCTTGAGGCACAGTTGTGCAAACTTCAACAGGAGAATAATAAATCCTCCTCTCAGGTTTGTGTTAGATTTTGAAAATGTTTATAGAATGACTGTTTTCCTTAAGAAATATGTCTTCTACACACTTTTTCAATTTTCCAACTTCTAATTTTCATGTTTAGAAAAAGTAGGTTAGTTTTTGTGTTTGCATCGAGTTTTTTTCTCCTTTCATAGGTGGAGGTGCCTTTACCAAATCAGGCTGTTACCCTGAAGGCAGATATTGAAAAACTCCAAGGTACTGTGTTTATATTTTTTTAATATTGTTACATATTGAGTTTAGAAATGAGTTCAAAACAAATGTGCTATGTGAAATGCATGACCTTCAATATTGCTTTTTAAAGGAGTAATCAGTGATAAAAATAATGCAAATGTTCCAAACCTCACATACTAAGGAAGTGCACTGTACTACAAGTGAAACATAGTGTAAAATATTGTTACCTGTATTTTGTATTTTTATTGAGAATGAAACTATTGCCCACTATCACATTTTGTTATTTTTTCTATACAAACTGTCATTTTATGATTGAGTGTTAGTTCTTTCAACCAACCAGTCCTCCTTTCTTCTCCAGAGTTATTGAGTGAAACTCGGAAAAAGAAGCAGGAAGCAGAACAACAAATAGCTGAAGTACAGAAAGAGTTGGAATGTGCCAAAGAAAAAGTTACCAAAAGCTCTGAAGAAGCAAACAGTTTCAAAGAGCAACTTGAGGTAAATAAACCAAATTATTTTTAAATAAATTATTGTAATAATGCAGATACTGAAGATTGAAGCAACAGCTTCCGAAACTAGTTCATGTTTAAAAAAGGATGTGGAGTGTGTGGCTGATGAGTTATTACATTAATTTATAGTAGTGGCTCCACTGCGAATTCCCAAAGTAATTTACATCATAAGATATTTTTGTGGGACTTTAAAAAATGTATTTAAAATTTTATTTTGTTTTCCATTACTTTTCATGCGAGCTTTTTCAGGATTTCTTCAATTTTGTGCAGTTTGAGTTGTTTCTCACTTTCGATGCTAACAATGCAATAGTAAATTTGACTTTTACCAGTCTGTAACGCTGTGGTGGACAAACTTCTTAAACATGTGGTGCCATTGTGCCAGATCCTTTCAGTTAGCGCAGAGCCCTTAATATGAACAACTTGATGTACAGTAAGATCTTAATTATATTTTGCCTAGATTACTTTTCTCATAAAAGTGTAGCTATGAATATGGAGTAGTAGAGATAAAGAATTGAAGATAAAAATATTACAATTTTTGTTAAGAGATATATCATGAGGAGAAATTGATTTGATTTTTTTTATTGTAATGCCATGTGTTGAGGCTCAGCGTCCCTGGCAACGTGTTCTGGCCTGTTGACTAAATGTCCGGTTTTCATTGCAGGTGTGGTATAGCCTTCCCATAGTTAAGATACCTTTATGTTCCGCAAAATGAAGGAAAGAAATGTATCTAAAAAAATTCTCGATTGACTTGTGAGTTGGAAATTGTTTCTTTTGGAGTATTCCCATTTTAAAACATTATTCGCTCATACATGTACTTGACATTTTCAAAATATGCCCATAAAGCAGAAACTGAAGAAAACAGTTGAAAAAATTGCTTGTACACTTTGCGGCATGTAGTTGAATGTGCAACCTTGGTAGGACAGGTGAGGTCTGGGTAGGACACACAAGTGATAATCATGCTCTCCTAATAACATGCACCAATTGTTTTTGACTTATTCTTAGAATGTTCATGGCTCACCTTAATTGTTCATGGGATAGCAAAGACCTGCGGCAAGTTCTCCATGATGGCTAGTGTTCCCGCTCTCTTGATGATATCAAGAGACTTCTATGGAACCCCGTACATGTAATGTTTAATTTTGTATTATCAATTGTAAAGTTGTATCCATAGATATGGAATTAGGGAAATACGGTATTTATTTATTTTAGAAACACGGGTCACACTTTATATGTACGCCATTAATTAACTTTTCTTTAACATTCAGACCTCTATCCCTGCTCTTGATAGAGTGGTCCTTTGAATTAATTACTGTAAAATTCCCCTCAACCCCTTTTTATTATTATTTTGAAAAACGTGGGGCGTTCATGGCTGACCGCTGAGCTAATTAAATACCTATTATGTGTGAACCCCACGAGATGTAATATTGCAGTAAATTTAGCAAAATAGAATTAAGCAATATAAATGGAGTGAGATAGATTTGAATAGAAAACCAAAATTGGGAAGGACACAATCTAAAATTTCCAACAAGGGTGTTCACTATTTTATCGCGGAATAATTTTAAAATTGGAGTCAGGCTAAAGTAGAGTCTGAAAAGAACCCCTGTTAAAGGAATTTTCTTAAAAACAAATATGGAAGAAGTTATACCCCCCTATACAATGGGAACATAGCTCTACCCTTTTATAAATGTGAAAATCTTTGTATCTTCTAGAAATATTGGATTTCTGTAACTTGCTATGAAAAGTAAAGCAAGAGGTGCCGAGTGAGATCAACATGAATGAAAAATAATGTTCGGGAAGGACACAATCTAGGATTTTACACTAGGGTGTTCACTATTTAGTGACGGAATAACTTGAAAATTGGTGCCAGGCTAAAGTAGAGTCTGAAATTAACCCCAATGAAAGGAATTTTCTTAAAAATAAATCTAGAAGAAGTTATGCCCCCCGATGCAAGTTAACCCCACTTCTTATAAACGTGAAAATCTTCGTATATACTAGGAATTTTGGGGTGCAGTAAATTTAGCAAAAAAGAATTAAGCCAAAGGAATCGAATGAGATTAATTTGAATGGAAAACCAAAAATGGGAAGGACACAATCTAGGATTTTCAACTAGGGTGTTCACTGTTTTGTGACGGAATAACTTGATAATTGATTCCAAATTCAGTTCACTTAATTGAAAACGCAGGTGACATTAGGACATACCTAACAACAGATTGTTACCTACAATGCTTAAAATGAAAGTAGTTTCTCTGTATTAACATGTTAATAAACGTAAAAATTACTAAAACTCTTCAATATAAAAGTAATTGATGAAACGTTCAACCAAAAACCATTGACGGAGATTTATTCTAGCTGGTTTTGGACACGCATAAATGTTACAAATACACCTGCACCATTTAGTCAAACGAAGGCTTTGATGAAATATGATGGAAATCTAAGTTTGCAAACATTATTTGTATGGAGTGAGTAATAGAACCAATATGTAGTAACGCTATATATAATTTTAACCGAATAAAACCAAGGAAAGATATATCCAGAATTAACATTGTCGGGAGAACTTATCATTTTCTGAGTAAAAAAGTCTCTTCTCAGTAACAAGGCATCGTAGAAGTGTAATTAAAATAATTTTTATTCGTCTATTGTAGACGAGAAAAATGAGCCGTCATTAATATCGTAGATAAATGTTTACTTTATTAGCTTAAAAAAAGACTACTACTTAATATTAATTCTATCAACGAAATTAAATCAATGATAAATAAGATTTTATTTCATGTGGATGTGGGGATGTAGCTCAGTTACCAAGTGAGTAGGAAACAAATGAATGGATAAAATAAACAACTCGTGATTTCTTAGTTAGATTTATGATAGGTGTAATAAGGAAGAGGTTATCGTGTACGAGAAGATCTTCATTCCGTGAATCATTGGAAACAAGACATGGTGAAAGCGAATAGAGTTGTGTTTTCTCCAAATAAGGGACGGAATGACTTGAAACTGCATCTAATTTGGAAAATAAAGCTTTTTCGAGAAAATAATATACAACTGGCGAAACATCTTGCTAATAAGGTGTCGGCGGTAAGTCAGTTGGAAAATCTAAGACACTTGTACGATTCTCTGAGGTTAGAAAGTAGAATATTCGTCAAAACTATGGAAAATTACAATTGTAGTATCGAGACACTGGCGGAAAAATCATGTTCGTTACGTGTGTCTTTGCAGATACAAAGCGTCACAAATGAGGCTAAGGATATCATTATCGCGTTCACGAAACTTCTGGACCGCACTACTGACGAGACATCGAAAGAATTGTTTTCGAATGAACTAAAAGAATCTTCAAAAGGGAAGATTAATCTGCTGGAAACAGTGATTGAGGATGATGAAACTCCAAGTACAGATTATGTGAGGAAGACAAGTGCTTCGAACAGCCGCAATAAAAGTGCTTTCAAGGGACAGATTGCCTCGAAAAGCAAAAATTCTAGTGATGGCGAAGAGATTCTCACTGGAAGTGCAGCAAGCACGAGTGCTCAAAGTCCTACTCCGAAGCAAAACGCCCGCGACAGAGAACCCCGTAGTATTAAAAGTACTGAGAAAAAGAACGAAGATTCTGGCAAAATTTCTCCTCCAAAGAGGTCCAAAGATAAGAGCAGTTTGCAAGACCTTTCATATGATTCACGGAAACAACGACCCACAAAATCCGTCAGTGATTCAGGAACACGGACACCAAATTTCCCTCCGCTAAGAACCAAGGAAATCGTAACGTATAGAAGCAGACTAAACCACCTTCCGTCTAAAGGAACCAAACCTGTGTCGTCCGAGTCCAAGAAACCCTTCCTACCTCCAATTCTGCGGAAGGAAAATGTTACGCCAGCGCGAGCAAATTCTCGAAAATCAAATGACTTGACATCGAAGACGAGAAACTTTATTAGCGATTGTATTACAACCACCAGTGTTGAAAAAAGAGAGGAGAGATTTAAGAGAGAGAGTAATCAAAGAAATCGTAGCGACACAATGTGTCCAAAGAAAGTAACCAAGTTTTCTAGCTACGCAGCATGGCTTCGGGACTTGGACTAATGTAAATTATACGGCGAATTTTGAAAAATTGTCATCTCCGAAAGTATAATCGCCGAAAAGATGGAATCAGTGGTTTATATAGATGTCATAATAAGTGGACAAAAATGATGAGAACTTCTCATAATATTTTATATTATATACATTTTGTACCAGGAAAAAAAAACAATCAGAAAACGTAATAAAAATGCTGACAAGTAGAGAGAAATGTAGATTTTATTTCACGTGGATTTAGCTATATTCATTGGTAGAACGCGCTCTCTGCATGTGAGAGGTCCCAGGTTCGAACCCCGGCATCTCCAAATTTTTAATTAAATGGTATTAATATGTAATTAATAAACTAAAATTCTATTCTATCTGAACTCAAATTCAATAATGTACTCTCTCACCGATCTTAATAAGCTCTCTGGATCTTAATAATTAAGTCATTATTTGCTGCTTGACCTCGTGGAAAATATTGAGCGCGCGACGAATATTTTACCCCCTCCATATTTACAATAACAATTATTAGTTAAATAAACAATCTTTTTCTTCGTTTAAATGTCCCAAACAAAGATTGAACCTTGTATTTTCAGACAACACATCGTCATATTTATTTATATCCATTATTTACGCTTCGCACGTGTAGAGAGGAGAATGACTTCGTTCTTTTTCAAAAATTTGAGTTCGCGCGCTTTCGCGAGGTAATTACGTGATAAAATTATATCGAAGAAAAAAATTCCAAGAGGAAAGAAATGCTGTTTCTTTCGTAAAATTTCCCGTTCTTTCATTGAAGAAAAGAGCAAAATTTAGGGGTAGTTTTCACCCCGCGGTAGGCTATGCTCAGTATTCAGTATGAACGAATTCTGATTTAAATCTGCAATGCCTTCGATATATTTTTAATTACATTTTGTTCGTAAATACGTCGTCATACATTACAATATGAAAATATTTTATTATAGTACTATATAATAAAAATACCTTTTAAAAAAAGAATTAAATATGTCATTTCATTTTCCCACTTGGAAGAAATATAAAATTGTCGATGAGAATTGAAATATCGTGTTAACAAATAAATAAATATGACCCATCAGTTCTATTAGTTCGAGCAACTTTTCGCCAGCCCCATTCCGTGCCGAGTAAATGGGCCGCGGGTTGAGACAAGTAGGTTTGAAACGGTTCCCCTGGAGTCTGAAAGTCGACTTCATTAAAGAACTCACGAAAACGACCCGACAGTTCAAGAGCGAATTCGTGTGCAGATCGAACGTATCTTAAGAGCGAAATTTGTCACTGGTTTTTTGGAGTGACAAATCTTATATGTTAAATTGCTGTAACCTCACGAAAATGGGAGACGGACCTCGGAGGTCTTTGGGTCTCGCAAGCTGAATGTTAGCGGACGGGTCCGGGTTAAAGACGCGAACGGGATGGCGCAGTAGGTTAGCGCATGAGCGCGTCGAGCTCAAGGTCCCGTTTCAGAGATGTCTCTGTCTCCCTCGCACATCGTCTCGGGTGGGGGATCTCCATTCTGCTCAAAAGTCGTTGCACAGTAACACCTTACCCCCCCCCCCCCCCCAACGGATGTGCGAGCGAGAGGGCGGATTGATGAGTTGTGTTTGGCTCGTCTTGGAGTGCAGGATGATCGAAGTGTGTTCCTCGTGCGCAGGCCGCGCAGGCGCTGATGGGCGAAGAGTCTGCGCGCGTGCTGCGTCTGGAGGAGCAAGTGCAGCAGCTGATGGCGACGTCCATCCAACTGCGCCAGCAACTGCTCGAAGCGCAGGAGAAGTTGATCGAGGAGACGAAGCGCGCAGAGGAGAAGTCTGAGATTGCCGAAGGCCTTCATAGTAAGTGGAACTTCCGTTAACGAACCCTTCGCGAGTTCACCGGTTGGTTACTGTAACAATCATTTATTGTATAGTAATGTGACGCGGTGAGGCGCAAATAAGAAATGAGATATGAATGGAAAGACATCGTCGACGAGGGCATTTCCTATGTCCGCGCCTCATTGCGTCACTTGCGCCCTTACATTACTGAACAATAAATTGTATTTACCGTGTACTGTACCAACCCTTCAATTCGGGATCACTCTGTGATCGGGACTAATTTTAAGGTCCCGTGGGAGGAGGGAATTTACAAAAAAATTATTCATCTTATCCCTTGTGAGTAGAAAAACATTTCTGTCCTTGTGTTCGTTGGTTTTTGACGTTCAAAGAGAATTAAATATTTCATCTTCATTTATTATGTAGCCCACGTAGTAAACTCAAAATAATAATAATATAAATGGATAGAGGAGAGGGAGAAAAATCATAGCGAAAGGATGAAGGAAGTGTGGAGACAGGGGAAAATGAACAGTTAAATCCTGTGGCTTTGCGTGATCCATTCGCAAATAATAATAATAGGGCATGGGTCTCGTTAATTGTGGCCCTTTTTCTGTGGTCGCGTTGCCATCTGGTAGTGGAAGCCGGAACTCTGTGTGGGTGCGTTTTTCGTCGAGAATTAATTTTGCCAAGAGCATCCAATGATGCTCCAGAGATCTTTTACATGCAGCATAAGCATACTACATGCCGTGAGTGGGTTTTCGCACCCGAAGAATCCCGCGTACTCGGGTGAGAGGCCACTACGGTAAGCACTCACTCAAAATCATACCCATATTGAATTTACTTTCGATTTGATCAACCTATTTCCAAATTCTCGGCGTGATATCGCATTGTTTAAATCGTTTCAAAAAAATTAAATTACCTATCCAGTATTACAGAAAGAAAAACATGTTAACATGTTAATTCTCGTAGGCTAAGTTATTAAAAAAAATTATGTTTGGGTTTGTTAGATAATTCGAAATATTTAACGCATAATTTTTTTCCCAAATATTTTCAATTATTCACTATTTTATGTCGAACTGTATATATGAATAGAATATCGGTTCGTGTTCGCCTGTGTTGTCAGTTATTGACCTCCTGGAGTGTTAGTGTACTATGTTCACATTTTACGTGTCCTAATGTGAGTGTCTAACAGCTGATTCAAGTGTATTTCAAGCACAGTTCAAATGATACCGAACCGTATATGAGCGTTCCGAAATATTGAACCATTTCAACAAGAAAATGAACCGTCCTCGCGAAAACAGATTGTGAAATATTGTTTCACGAGGGTACTCGGTAATTTGTAGTAATGAAAACAAGGAATTTTTCCGAAAGGAAAAACATTGGAAATTTACATTGGAAACTTGTTACTGAAACGTTATTCTTGTGGCATCTACAGCAGTTCAAAGTGAGGGGTCTATAATGAAAAAAATCCGCTAAGTCACTGTGTACTGAAACTTTATTTCATGTTTAAATTTTCGATTTTTTAAAATCTACGCAAAGTTGTAACGAAGATGGGTCCAAACGCGACGAAAACGATTAAGAGAACAATTTAAGGTTAAATTACGTCATCAGTTTTGACCGATTTTCAGACCGTGGATGTGTCTCATTTTCGTTAAAAATTTATAGATGCCAGAAATTTAAAAAATTGAAATTTCAACTTAAAAGAAGTTCCAGTACACAGTGCCTAGTCGGTCACCGGTTGGCCCGGCGTGAGGGTCGCGGGGGTGAGTTGACCTTACCCCTCTGAGCGGGAAGACTGAAGTTCTAGGGCGCTTGGAGACTGAAACAAAACGGAGTCGTGGTGTTCCACTAAACGGAGAAAAAAGGTTGAAAGAACTGAGGAACCCCGTTAAACATGAATGTTCGGAATAATTGAAAATCTGAACGATTTGGAATTAATTCTTAAAGCAATGAACTTGCAATGCTTGCTAAATGTAAATTAAGAAAACAAATGTATCTGCAAGGCTGGGTATTGATCAAAGAAAAAGAACACACACAGCAAAGATCTGCAACGCGGAGCTCGCGAATACACAAACCTTCATGTTGAGAACTGTTCGTCGTCTTCAGTTCAAAGTCATAGGAAGAACTCTACATTTTCATAATAAATCTGATCTGGATAAGCGAAGTTTTACTACAGTATTAACAGATCAATGTGTGTTTCCTTTCATAGTAAATCTTCAACAGGGCAATTTGGGAAGTACATTGAGGAATTGCGAAATAAAATAATTTCATTCTTTATTACATTTCTTTTGTCTCTTAGTGAGGTACAGGCCATGAGTCCTGCTCTTGCACCTAACCGTTGTTGGACTTGGGTAAGGGAATTGGGAAGGAGATATGTTGGGTTGTCGGGGAATTTACGGTACGGAACCGACATTTATCTGGAGTAGGTGAAGGTATCATCTACTTCTGTCGAGCAGGGTTTGAACCCGTGCTCTACCGCTCAGCAGTATCGTAGAACGAAGACACTGCCATGTCCTTGTAGCGCTTGTCTCTCCATTGCAGAGAAGCTGATCGACACGCAGCAGTCCATGAAGCAGAGCCACAACGAGGCCGCCCAACTGCGCGATAAGCTGCAGCACTACGAGCTGCGCGCGGAATTCAGAAGTCGCCAAGACATCGATTCGTTGAAGCAACAATGCTCCATGTTACATGAGGAAACCGCACAGTGAGTTTGTTGCTCGGTGTTTCGCGAATTAGACGCGTTTTCAGCTCAAATATTTTGAAGGGTTTTCATCTGTCGCCCTCAGTGGGTCCGAATTTTGATGAGTCAACGATGGTCCAGAACTCGAATTTGCAAGTTTGAGATGTATCAATATTGGTTAATTTAAAAAAAATATCTATTTGGCGTATGGCTGCGTACATAATAATAAAACAAAACACACCAACTTTGTATGAAACATAAAACACATTAAAATACAGTGGGTCCAGGTGGCATACCGCAAATTGCATATTACAATTTAATGCGTAGCGTTCAGCCTCCGTCGTTGCACTTACAACTTGGGGGCGGCCTGTTACTGTTGTATTGGACACGATTGCTCGCGTCCGTGGCATACCTTTAGCCAAAGAGGAAACCTCGGGGATCTCCGGACTCCTGGCCGTTTTGAAAAGCGTACCTGCCTTGTGCATCTAATCGGACCTTCAGTTCGAATATGTCAACTTAACATCGAATTTGAAAATATATCCTTGTCTTATAAATATCTTCATGTTTTGAAAAATCGATATATAACGATATAAGTAGTAAAGAATTTATTGTATACCTAATAGCTGAATCATTGAGTAAACATGGTTTCATTGTCGTTTCATGCGCGCTCTTCAACGATGTGACAATTCGTTCGAAGTCGCGCCGCTCAGATTCGTGCAGGAGCACCCCCACCACGCAGAACTGTGTAATTCCGAGACTCTCTCGTGTGTAGTTCCCTCATCGTTTATTTTCACCCGCACAGCGCGTCTTAGAGCACAAAGTTGGCTTCGGTGCTGCTTCACGTGTCCGTCGAACGTTCGTCGCAGGCCGCGAACCGGAGACTGCGGAACTGCGCTGATGTAAGCTGTTGCTCGGAAGATTGCTGGACGACTTGATCTTCGATATGTGCGAAGAAAAAATCAACAACGTATTTAACTCAACGGAACAAAATTAAATTATACAAACTTCCTTGCCGTTAAAATATTCGATCTGTTTTTTCATTAAACTAATCGAAAATACTAGAAATGTGATAGAAAAATTTCCTGCATCCCCACGCCCATACGTTGTGGTCGTCCATTTATGCTGTGTTTTCGTTTCAGACTACGCACGGAACATTTGAAGTTATTGGAACACGCCTCTGAATTGGATATTAACAGCAAGAAATTCCAAGGCGACTGTGAATTGCTGGGGTTGGATTTCGGAGAGGTCACTCTCGTCGCGGAGATCGAGAGTTTGAGGCAAAAATGTATCGATACGGAAAAACTGGTAAGCAAACCACCTCTTTTTATTTGTTGTATACTTGATCCTCACCTTGTCGGTGTATGGAGAGTGTTATTTCTGTGGGTATGGTTCTAAAAGATAACAAAATTATTCTGCTGGAACCTTCCCGAATTATTCTGGAAAATTTCAGCATCTGCTGGCTGGCGGAGGATGTGGCGCAATACCAGGAGAATTGCGGTCTCGCGGAAATTCCCTTATCGTATCGTAGATGCTTGTAATCTGAATACAATAAAATCATTTCGCACGAGGTTTGGCAGGAACTACATCATCTCTGCTTATGATAACTTTCGCTCAGGCGAAAATGGCGACGAGTCGTTAATTGAACCCGGGACCCGTGCACTTATCGCAGGGGTGCTGACCACTACACCACCCGTTCGCCTTCCGCAACTGTACACCATTTTCGCCTGACTGAATGTTATCACATATCTCCTCCACATATAGGACGCCCGGAAGAAATATATGCATGTTCGTAGGAGTGAGTGGATATCCAGGGAAACCCCTCCGAGGCCTTAATCACTTTGTTTCTCTATTCCAGATGAATGGTTTGGAGGAGGAATTGGTTCTAGTGAAGGAGCGATATAGATCATGTAACGACGAGAAAACTCAAATAGCCCAAGAATTGAATGAATTAAGAGGAGAGTATAGCAACCTAACAGCTCATGCTTATGCTGTAAGTACGAATTGCACTATTCATTGCGCTCGCATTCATTTAATCAAAAAATCGGCCAAGTAATGATTTCAATGTCGAATGGAACGATATCATTTTCTTTATAGTAGAACGTTTGTGTGTCCTTGCTGGAAGAAGACTGATATAAAAATCCCTTATCATGCGTTTGTCAACAAACTAACGCGAGAAATGTGCTTCAAATTAATTATTAATTTCGCAAGCGGAAAACGAATTTCCCTGGTTGTTATTTGCGTTTCTAAACGCTGAAGCTGAAATGAACGAACCGAACTGCTTCTATTCTTTTCGTTAGGAGTTTGCGGAAATGTTAAATCGGGCCCTTGATCGGAATTGATGGAATGGTCCCTTGCTTGCTTTCGGGGAGTAAATTAGTTCATTGTCCTCCACGAGGTCACACTTTCTAACTGCTTTTTTGACAAAGTTTAGTGTAAAGTTGAACGGACCACTGTTCATTAAGATGCTAAATATTCGTCGCATTTCACGACACTCACCGAAATGTGGAAAACTAATTTCAACCAAAGGAGCTGTTTGTCTGGGCGAGTTGGCTCTAAATTGAAATGTTTCGGTATTTTCATCGCGACATCTGAGTTACCTGAAGTTTCGGATCGTGGCAGAAACGTCCTCCATCAAACGCGATGAAATCAAAACGAAGTCTAAGATGCCCTGAGGTGTTTCCTTAAACATTGAGATTATTTAAGAAGTTTGTGAATGCAGTGGAGAATGACAGTGAAACAGAAAGAATTGAATCGTCCTGCCATACAAAAGAATAATTTGGATTTTCGAAATTGTTAAACGTACAACCAGTGGTGTGACTAGCACCCTGTACACCTGGACATTGTCCGGGGGCCCCTTCATGATTATTAACGGTTTGCGAAGGAAAATTTACTATTCAAACATAAGAATGTTGATTATTTAAAAAACATTATTTTACGTAATCTAGTCATAATTAATCATCGAACTTTTTCCATCAGCTCAATTTTTACTAATGTATCATTTTACGCTATCTGACGATTTTTTGGATGTGTACACAGTTGTCATGCTATTGTAACTATGTCTAGGATTTCCAACAAGGGTGTTCACTATTTTGTCACATATCATCTTGAAAATTGGAGTCAGGCTAATGTAGAGTCAGAAATTAACCCCAGTGAAAGGAATTTTAAAAAAAAATCTGAAAGAAGTTATGCCCCCCGATGCATGTTAACCCCACTTTCTACAAAAGTGAATGTCTTCGTATATATTAAGAATTTTTGAGTGCAGTAAATTTAACAAAAAAGAATTAAGCATGATAAATTGATTTCAGATCAATTTGAATGGAAAACCAAAATTGGGAAGGAAACAATTCAGGATTTCCAACAATGGTGTTCACTATATTGTCACAGAATAAATTGAAAATTGGTGTCAGGTGAAAGTAGAGTCTGAAATTAACCCCTGTGGAAGGAATTTTCTCATAAACAAATCTCAAAGATGTTATGTTTCGTGATGCTTGTAAATAAATAAATTTTATTGTCCAAAAAAGCAGTTAAAACTGTGTATGACCACATTGGGTACAATAAACTAAGTTACTCTCCTGAAACAAGCAAGGGATCCCCTCAATTCCGATCAAGGGCTCAAGGGCAGTGGCGGATTTAATACTTATTTTAAAAAAAATTATCAAATACTGTTATCAATTTATTATTCCAAAATGAATTGTAGATATAATGTGCAATAAAAATTCCAGATTAATAATAGTAGAAGTATTGGATGAGATTCCCGCTGTTGGAAAATCCGCCTCTACCTGAAGGAAAAATGGAGAAAGAACCAGACTATCAAAAAAGCTTACATATTGCGAGGGGGGATAAGGGGAAATACAGTTAATCGTTATAATACAGTTACAATTTGGACGCAATGTGAATACCTACAATTTGAGACTTTTTAAATTGAAGTTGGTGAACAAATAAAAATGTTATTGTTGAAAAACCTGAAATCGGCTTTTTTTTATTATTATAATTTTAAAAATAATTATTAATTATAGTTTAATTACACCTTAAGGCGTGAAATTTGTGACGCTTAAAAAGTGTGCAAGAGATGGGTGCTTTAGGTGCAATAGGTTTTGCAAAATCCTTTTTATTTATCCCGTCAGGGGCAAAAACATTGCCCAGTTGTACAGCTGCCAATTGTTAATAAAAATATTTTTGGCCAATTGCAAAGAGCTTACCTAACAATCAGTGAAAATTAATAAACGATTTTTTAAAACAAGACCTTGAAATTCTATATTTAAAAAAAGTTAATTTTTGACACCCCCCTTTTTTCCCCCACATACAAATGAAATATCTTTATTTTTAGTGCTATACCTTCTCAGGAAAAAAATTTTGAAAATTAATTTAAAAACACAAATAATTGTGGCAAAAAGAAATCTCTAAAATCAATGAAAACTAAGTTAGTCCCTTTGTTTAAAAAATCAGTGTTTTTGTTTATAAACATTCAGGATTGAAATTTTTAATGAAGATTCAAAATTCCTTAAAGACATTTCCCAACAGGATGATAGTTAAAGAGAAATAGACGAAATTGTCCAAATTAATAAAAAGCAAAAACTTTACTAATCTATTTACAATTAATAAACATTACCAAAGTTTCAAAATGAAACTTTTTCAACCACATCCCTTTTTGATAATGTCATCTTGTTGCTACCATGGAAGTGGTTTCGTGAAATTATTTGGGTGTTTAATAGTGTTTCTTTTCGTCATTGACAGTAGCTTGTACAAAGGGTCAGTACAGCATGTTGCCTACATGTGCTACACATCACCACAGTATTGCAAAGACATGGTCACTTTATTGCAGGATTTATGTACATAAAATGTGTAAAATAATCCGTTTATTGTGCTATTTGACATAAATGGGGCTGAACAAAATTGTCACATGCATATTTCTCTTATTCTTTCGCGTTAATGGTTCTGTTCACCTTTCTTTTATCCGGGGTTGTGGGTTCACTAAATCTGTAGGATAACACAATTTATTTGTGTCCTCCACACTGTAACAGCCCAGTGGCTTCGTCACAGTTGGACCTGATCTTTGTTTTCTTTCAATTTTTACTACTTTTATTTTAGTTCCTCTTATTTGTCTTTTAATGGTTATCAATTTTGCAGATTTTCCAGACCATTTTTCGGCTTGTACCCGAATAGTTAGGTCTTAGAAATTTTGAACTCTCATGTGACAATGCAGTGTTCCATGAAAATTATGATTTCATCTCTTTTTAGAAGCATAGTAGTGAGATATATATTGCCATAAGCTTTATGAGCAACTCAATAAGAGAATTTTATGCATGTGACTTTGAACAATGGCAGGAGTACTTAGAGCTTAAATTAATTGAAGTATGTAAAGATAAATACTGAAATGTCTATTACTCTATACACCACTAATTACTTGATATATCTCAAATTATGTATTTATTCAATAAATACTGAAGTGTCTATAAAGCACATCTGTCAAAAGGTGCATCAAAATTTATCTAAATTTTGTCTATAGTTTCCCAGACAGTGGATATTCTCACATTTGAAATCTGTACCTTATTGTTCCACTATTCAACATGTATAATTAATCTCAGAACTATCATAGATACTATTCTTGGAATAATTTTCAACACTTTCGTCCACTGTTCTTGGAACAATTTTCTGTACATGGAATTATGCTTGGAGTAATTTTCAGTTTTATTATGCTATCAAATTAAAAGTGAAATCATAATCTTGGCATATCATTCATTTGCTTGCTATTAGCATCAATGCGTATGAATATACCTTTAATGTAATCAATTGAAATTCAGTTTATCTAATCATCAATAGTTTAAGGGGAAGATAAGTATCTGCAAGGTGGATACATTATTCTGAAAAGTCTGGGATTCAAGTATTATTGAATTATTTCTTATCTAATTTTGAACTAATTTATTTGTAAGTCATATGATACAAAATGCAAAAAGTTGGACATTTTCTAATATTTTATATTATTTAATTTGAAAACGCATTAGTTTGTTTCCTTGAAGAACTGAGTGAGACCAAAACTGCACATTTTGAAAGGATTTTGTGTCGAGTAAATTCATGAATAGAGTGGTATTATGAATAATATACGTAAATGAAGATTTATACACACACACGAAAACAGCGAATGGTTAAGTTGCACTATGATATTGCACATACCAAATACTAGTAAGTTTAACTTGATTCCACTGTTCATAGAGTTGTATACTTCTTTTCTTGAATAAGTATTTCCAATTTCCTCTGAAACCTAAATATACCTTATCCTAAGAAATTTTGAAACATTTACACAATTCTCTCGTTTCTTGCATTTACTATTTTATTTTTTCTCAGTTACTGGAATAACATTTACTTACATGATGTGTGGTTATTTTATTTATTTTCATTATCTGATGTATATTTTTTTTTTCACATTTTCAGGTGCCTGTTCATTATCTTATACCTTTTATTCTGGCTATGGCAGCAGTTATTTTTTCCATTCGCCAACTTATATGATTTATCTTGTTTCAAATTTTTTATTCGCAATGTTTTGTTTGCCATTCTTGTCTTCTGATCGTGCCTTCTTAGACGCCAATTTCTTTTTTTGAAATTAAAGGTAAATATTTTCTCTTTTATTTTATATTTTTATTTGTTTTGTTATTTTGCATAATTAACACAACCAGGAATGTCTTTGTTTTTATTCTTGTCTTGATTCTTATCTAAACCTTAACATGTTGGATTGAATACATTTGATCTTATTACACCATTCTTACATTCTGTTTCTTGTCTTATGTATATTCTTTAAATTTTACAATGTTCCAATATCCTTACATTAACAGATCACTTTTGAAACCTTTTGTGTGATTTATCTCCAAATGAACCTGGATACTTTCACTTCCCTATTGAACAGATGTGTAATTAATGAGTTCCGTGAAGGCCCAAAACAAATGCATCGTCAACAGTTGGGTGAAAATTGCTACGGACCGGGATTCGAACCCAGGACCTCCTGCTCTGGCCGCAGATGCTCAGAAGTTGTGAGTTAAAAATTGCATCCGGCGTGTAGGTACGCGAAAACTGGGTTTAAGAGCTACCGGCATTGGAGCCGCCTGTTGTCACTTATCCCCCGAATGGGGATGTGACCCAGGTACACTGGAACAGGCCAGGTGGAAGTTGTGTACGGGCTTGAGGAGTCGAGGCAGGTGGCACAGAGGATAGCACACCTGCTGCCAGAGAAGGATGACCTGGGTTTGAGTCCCGGTCTATCGCAATTTTCACCTGGCCTTGGATGCAAACACTCCTCTACGAGTAAGTACTCAGAAGTTGAGTTTTTTTAAAAAAGCTCAAAATCAATGTTTGCAAGAATATTCAGATTATAATGTACTTATCATGGAGAATTTTCGTACCTTAGAAGAGTAATTTAAAAGTCGCACAACATCATTGTGCGTGTAGCAGGGCAGTTCGAGAAGTCGTTAGAGGCAGCCTTGAATGGATGAACGCATCAGCAGCGGGACTTTCCTAGAATGGAATGCAAGCCAGCTCAGAATTGCTCACCCGATTTGAACGGTATAAAATTAATTCATTAATTATGTGTAGCCCAGTAATAGATAAAAATATTGGTGTAAAATATTTTACAACTTCCCAGAGAATTGTGGTAAAGTTAATAATTTTAATTCATGAAAGTTACAAAAAATTTCTCAGTCTACATTGTAAAGTATAGTTGCATTGATTGCGTGGATTTTTGAAGTGAGATTTTCCCTCTTTTGTGGTCCATTGACAAAAAGTTCTACGCATGTTTCAACTCTAATATTAAAACATGTTTAAACATCGATGAATATCTACATAATGAATAGCAGACGAAGAAAATTGACTTTCTCTTTTCTGTGGCAATTGTAGAGAAGTCGCCTCTAAGGAAAGAAGTAACAGCTAATTTTTGCTGATTTTCACCACCTGTTCATGTTTGTTTGTTTGTTTGTGAAACTCACTGCTCTGTATGTCTTTGTGCTGTGAAGTGCATTTTTTTCCTTTTAAAACATTACGTAACCTAAAATGGACCCTGATACATGCTTTGTGTTAAACATTCATAAATCTGTATGCTGGGAACAGATCTTTTAATTTTTTTTTATTTTCTAGTCTAAATAAAATCAGTGTAATTTGTATTTCCCTATTTCATCCATTACATATTATCCTATGAGTTGTCCGAACTAACCCATTAATGTATGTATATCAAGGGCTCTAATGACCTAGTTGTGACTAGCTCTAAAACGCCATATATATATATACATACACACACATACACACTTCAATGGAAATGTTTGGATGAAGTCGGTGAGTGTGCTTGGATGTGACTACCGACAATTTAGAAGTAGTACTACTATTCAAGTCCTAGATACATAAATTATAAATTAAGATTTTTTTGAGGCGATCATACTAAGTTTCGATTCGAAATTACCATTAATATTTGTTACACCCGAGTAAGATTCCAATTTCGAGTCGAAAAATAGTGTATAGGAGAAACACAATAAATATATATTGCGATCGTCTGAAAAAGGTCCTAAGATATGATTTATTTGTCAAGTTAAAAGAAGGGTTTTGGTTGAGTATAAAAATCTAGTAAAAACGGCCATTGGTGTGACCATACGAAATGAATGGCCAGTTGATGTTAACAGATGACCATGTAATGGCTATTTTTACTAGATATCCGAATAAGGTGTCAGTATTGAATTCGGTGATCAATGAGCTTTTCCCATCCATCAATTTTTTATTTCATTACATCCGTTTCGCTCATCGCCAAGCCGTGAGATAATCTCTTCCCGCAACTCCTTGTTTTTTCCACTGATTTCAGCTGTGAAGTTCTAAGCTCCTCACGTAGTGCCATACCGTTTGCCCGCGCCGCTTTCGAATATTGGTATCGCACGACGCCGGCGTAGTGTTCTATTTTTCATTTCGTTTGCTGGCAAAATGGAAATACTAGATCAAATATACTTATACTTACGTTCTCTCTAATGGAATCAATAATCCATTTGCAATCATTTATTAAGTTATATTCCATTATGTTATTAAAAACATTTAGTACCTGCCGCCATCCGAGATGAATACGATTTCCTACGTTAAACTTGTTCTCACGGCGTGTGATTTGTCAACTGTTGATGTGAACGTATTCGCCACACTTGTAAAGTTCGTTCTCCGCTAAGTTAAATGAGACAATCCCCACCGCAGGTCACGGCTGCATTCGTAGTGTGCGAAATTCTCTAAACGTGGCCACTCTTCAGGTCGCAAATGAAACAAATGCTTGAAACTCACTCGGGTTCAGCAAGTGTTTCTCAATGTCAATCTTATCAGCTGATGAAAATTGAGGTTAAAGCGTCCCGCTACATCTTTCACTTACGAGGCAAACCGAGGTAATAAGGGAAAACTGTATTCAATAGAATGAGTACTATTAAAGAAGAAATAAGAAACCTTACTACTCGAAATCATGTATCCTGAATTTACTCTCACGTTTTACTGATAACTTACCGAAAATTTAAATAAATATGTATTAATTACTAGCACAAATGTTTGGGAAAGAATGTGGGACAATCAATTTTTGATGGATTGAAGGTACAGTCAAATCTGAAGTTAACATAGTTCTGAACATTTATTACATAAACGTGAGAGACAATCATACAAATAGTACACACAGTAGGACAATAAATTTATTTTAGAAGCAGCCATTACAAACTGTATGACAACATGGAAATTACTTTACTCTCCAGAGCAAGGAAGGGACCATTACATCAATTATGAAAAATATATCCTGGAACATAAGAAAAAACTTTTTACTTCTCTGTGTATCTTGCACAATACTAAATAAAAATCATGAAAAATTAGTAATATCTAATTTCATTATTCTGATTTTCGATTTCTATAAAGAAGAAATTACCCATATATTGAAACTGTGAACTCCATCACATTACAAACGAGCAGGAATTCAAACAGGAAATGGCAACGACTCTGGGAAGCTACTTGATCCACCCCTGCAAGAGGTGTAAATGGAGTTCCATCATACTTGCTGATTTAGTATAATGGAGAAAATAATTTTACTTCACTATTTAAGACTTGTGTCAATAAATACCCTGAGTTATTTATGAATTTAATCAGTGTAACGGTACTTAAGGAAATTATTCTCACACCTTTCTTCCTACACAGTACAGTAATTTTTATACAATCCATAAAGGAACCATTATCTGCTAAGACAAAAATTATTAATTTTTTTGCTTTGTATATGTTTAATCTTATAGATTTAACTGAAACATACCTTTTCTATTACAATGATCTTCATTAATGTATAAAACTGAAGTAAGCTTGACACCATGTTCTAAAAAAGACAAACAATGCTTTTTGAAATATTTAAACAACCTCATATCACTTACAGAATAGAAAAATTTTTACTTACTTTCACTGTCCATAATTTTGATGCTTTGTCAGTCAACATCAGTTGATCAATGAGGTTCTGCTGAGTTAATATAGACCTGTTTCAAATAAGAATGGTAGATAAACAATGAATTCCAATCATCACATACTTTATGCTTATTTATATAATGTGGTATTTTTTTACCGTGTTAATTAAAACTCCTGATGGACCTGGAATGGGGAGAGATTCTGCTAAAACTTAATCACACTTCCCATCACTTGCTTCATCACAATCAGGTTCACTTTCACTGTCTCCATAATTAATAACAATTTCTACCCAATTCTTGTGTACTCCTCACCACCTCATAGCATTTTTCTATTGCAGCCTCTGCATGTTTAACATAATTGGTCCATTTTTCTGCTGTTACCTAAATATGTTTATTACTTTTTCAGAACACATTTCACAAGAAACACTTATTACAGGATTTTTGGTATTCTAATATCAAATTTCATGAAATATTCTAATTTATGTTAACCTGATTTAGTACATCTTCCCACACCACTTTGGATCGATCGAAACCTCGACCTTCCCTCGATACTACATTTTTATCATAAAACCTCTTTGTATCGGACCACACATGCTGAATCGCAGTAAAGGTGCAATGGTATGGTGGAGTCCTCAAAACTTCATGACCTACTTTCTTTAACATTTCATCAACTGTGTACCTGTTGATTATAATTTTTCATTTATGAACAAATTGCCAATCACAAATGCACACATCAGAAACTTGTTACATCAAATAAACCAAGCACAGTTAGTAACATTCAGACAATATGAATATTTGCAATAACTACACTTAACAGAATGCAATACTATTATATGAAGAAAATAATATCTTGTTACCTTCTCATACTCTCACTACATACTTTACAAATGACCCTCAATTCACTAACAGATGCTTCTGGATTGAAATGAATATTTCTTGTATAACCAATCCTGCCTAAAAGACAAAACAAAAGAGACATATCGTTACTTGTCTATGAAACAGTTAATGATAAGAAAGGAATATTATTATACTTGTAATTCATTCTTCCTCCATCTGGATGTGGGAGTTGGATGTAACAAGATGGAGTGATACGGAGCATTGTCCATAACAATTAAACACGGTTCCATATTTCTAATAGCAGGAATAAACTCTTCCTTGACCCAATTTTCAAATTTCTCTCCATTCATTGCGCCATGATAGTCTTGGCCAGTCTTCAACGTGGTATGAAAGATTAACCCTACATCTAAACATAGAACACATCATATGGAAAATAATAATAACATATTATTACACATCCATACCTGGTACAAATCCATTTCCACTGCCAGTGTGTAAAATAACAATACGACTGCCTTCGTCAGGTCTACGAAGAATCCCTTTAGATGATGATGGGTCCATCTAAGTCTGACGTTTTCCTATTACATTATATAATTATACAATGTGAAGACATGCAAGAACAATCATAATAATGACTAAATTCTATGACATGAAATAAGTCTGGGGAAAACACAATAGAAATGACTTGCAAAATTATTTACATAAATAAGTTGTGACTGATCAAAGAATATGAAGATATAATAGTTGAAATGTAAGGAAATGTTGACCATTCACAAAAATCCGTGTCTCATCTAAAAATATAACTATTTTAGGAGATGCACTATTCTTATTCTTAAAGTACTCTCTCAAGAAAATCTCTCTCTTGGAAATAATAACATCAGTTTCCCTAAGGTGAGCATAACCGTCCTCTTTCCCCCCATTTAAAACACAAATCCTTCAAAACTTTTAAGAGAACTTTCAGATCCACAAAAACTAAGTGTCATCTTTTCTAATTTCTCCATACAATTTCTTTACACTTACATGGTGTCCTGCAAAATGTAATTTATAAATATATAAAAGGCCAAATATAACATTTTGGTAACATCAAGATTCGAAGAAAATATGATGCCATATTACAACAAACTCTATTGCAATTCTGAAAATATAAGTTTTATTCGTCGCTTATTATTATTATTATTTACAGTAATTATAAAACTTATAGCTTTAACATGCAATAAATAGTAATTTCGGGATTCTAGCCTTTCTGCAATTTCCGGTACAATATCCTGCCAATTGCTTCTGTCGGAAACTCATCAATACCAGTAATGGGTTTTGACCGCTCTCTATTCTTCCCAGGTGAATAGAACATTGTCTCGTTCCTTTCCCACTTGAGAAGGAAGGTTTGGACAGTTCTCTGCGAGAGCTAAAACGTGAAATACAAATAAATGTCTCTATTGTTTCAAAAAATACACATTGTATGCTCTTAAAACAAAAAACAAAGTTCTGGCAACTCTTCTAATTAAATCTGTCTTTTTCACATACGCATCCTCTCCTTTTGCTTCTTTCCGGTAGCTGACAAACGCGTTGATCATGCACCGTTGGATTCCCTTCGTACAAACCGTGATCTTCGATCCCTCATCAAGACTGCGTTTAGTGGTCATCTATTAATTAAAGGCGAACTTAATTAATAAATGAAACCACCACACATTATTTCGAGCGATATAATAATATAAATTCACCCTTCAAGATAAAACGAGATTGATGCCACTAACTCCAAATATCACTGAAAAAAGAATCACAAAAAATAATTAAGCTGTCTGTATGACAAAATGATGAGAAACGTAGTCGCAAAGAATGAAAATAATATCCAAACAAATAATAGTTGCCACAATAGCGACTATTTGCTGTAAAGAAATACAAATTAAAAACAAAGTAATGTTTGTTCCACACTTTGCTCAATGCAGAAAGGACAGAACAGCGCTACTAGAGAAAGTGAATTGATTGTAGTCCGAGGTTGGTCGTGTATTCAGTTTTGAATATCTTGCCAACAGAACGCGAGGTACCCTTATCATTGCTCTTATGGACGATGGCGAAGGAAAAGCATTAGCTACATTGAGTACAGTTTCTATATCAACATCAAGCCAGGTAGACTGATGATAAATAAATATATAAATAATTTACGGTCAAGAGAGCTGTTACAAACTGCGTATGGCCACATTGACAATGATGTAATTTACTGCAACTAATAAACAATTAACTAATGAACACTGTGCATTTCCGTTCGTTTCTTTTCTTCTGAAGTTGAATTTCACGAAGCAAAGTAAGCTGACTTTTACTCACAACACTTTCCTTAAATTATTCAATATGGCTGCCTTAAACAAATTTCCAACATCTACGAAACAAATCCTTGAAACTCACTCGTGTGCTGGCAGCTGTCTACGTCATTCTCATTAGCTGATAATGTGAGGTTAAAGCGTCCCGCTACATTGTGCGAGAAAAATTTGAAGAAAAGCGTGTTCACAAAGTATTTAAGCAATAAATAAATATTAATAGTAGACACAAAAGCGACTATTTGCTTGAAGAAATTCAAGTTAATTAACACAAACAGTATTCGTTTCACATGCTCGATGCAGATAACAGAACAGCGCCACAAGAGCAAGTGAATTGATTGTTGTCCGAGGTTGGTTATGAATTCAATTTCGAGTGTCTTTCCAACATAACGCGAGGTACCCTTATCTTTACTCTTATGGACGATGGCGAAGTAAAAGCGTTGGCTACACTGAGTACAGGACTTCATGATTTTAAAGAAGACGCGGTGGAGTATCGCAAGATTTGGTACAAAACGAAAAAGAAAAAAATATTTAAAAAGTGGAGCATTAAATTAAATATAACATATTAACAATGCTAATGCATGAAAAACGAATAAAGTCAAAATTATTCACGGATAGTTTAGCAAAAAATAAATATTTAGAATATTAGAAATTATTTTCTCGAACTTTCTCTCCTATCTTTACCTTAATGAACGCGAGGAGCCGATGTCTTGCTCGTTGTTGTTCGTTCAAATTTCGTCAATGTTGTATTTTCACCTTGGTCTTTCCTTCGGCTTCAAAACAGCTCTGAAAAATGCACGAGAGAATCCTTAAAAAACAATGAATGTTAATTTCTCCATATCCACTTGTCTTAGTGTTTCCCGTTTAGTGCTCTGAGTGTGCACTACGTCATAGCTCGGCGCGAGTTCCCTCCTCCAATGGGAGAATGTAGCAAGTAAAGGATGTTCTCCTTTGCTGCACGATGCGGGTATAGGCTTTGTTAGCCGCAAAAGTTGACGAAACTACACTCATTGAATTAAAAAAAATAGTAATGTATCAACAAATAGCCTTTTCGTATTCGTAGGAATAAAATGCGAATATTACCTTGCACCATTATATAATCGGATGAACGAAAGGAAACTGATCGTAATTATTCTACTCCGACGTACAACTCTTGCTCTCCATCTGAAGAGCTTTTAGACGAAGATAATATTTGCAATAAACTCGTAGCATCTATCATGGATGCGTTAACCACTAACAACCTCAACAATACCCCGTGCAATCCCTCCGAGTCTGGTTACTCTCGGAGTGCGCGCCTCGATAGACTGAAGGAACGACCACTGGTGCAACTTCTCTGCCAAAGGGAACATTTTTGCACCAGTGCTCTCTCAGAGCAGCAAATAGAAAACGCCATTAGTCACTTAGAGCGTCTTAATTTCTTTGTGCTTGCTTGCGGGGTCGGACTGGCCGAATCTCGGTGCGCCACCCGAATTATTTTCGTTGAAAGGACCCGGTTGACATTAGTTTTGTTTGTTTGTTTTTCTTTCTAGAAGTTAGAAAGGAGTAAGATTGGTGGGAGGTGCAGATTAAAAAACATCGGTTCCCTAGAAAAACAGTACGGAGCTGTGCAGGGCCGATGTTCTTCTCGGTCGTTGTTCGCGGTTTTCATGTCACATGTCTAGGATTGAAGATGAAACATATGTCCGTGTTATGCGCAACCGTTTATATTACTAGAGCTATGTTCTCGTTGAGAAAACCTATGTCACATCTTTGATAACACGACATAGAAATATGACCATATAATGCCAGCCTTAGGTGATAAAATGTCTGCAGCGGTGAAAGGGGGGGGGTTTGTGGCGATGTTCCGGTATGTGGGCACCAGAACCGAATGTTATTCCCAGTCCGACCCTGTTTTTGGGGTGACAAACTTCACACCACGCTAGTAAAATGGCCATTCTGCAACGTCAAGAGCCAGGGACTCGAACCCGGGAACATCTGCTTTGCTGTCCACTGCACCACCCAGTCCGTACGCAACATCCACCTGGCCTGTTCCGGTGAACCTCGGTCACATTCCTATTCAGGGGATAAGTTGGATGTTGTTTACAGACTGAGAAGTCGAGGCGCGTGGTGGAGTGGACAGCACACCTGCGGACAGAGCAGGAGGTTCCGGGTTCGAGTCCCGGTCCTGGCTCTTGACGATGCAAACTTCCTTCCCCAAGAAGGTCGTTGGATGTTGAAAACAATGTTGCTCTAAGGTTCTTGAAGCACATGAGGAAAGTAAAATATTTATGTGAAGGGACATACTAAGAAATTCGACGAAGTAATTGTAATAAATTCGAATGGTTTGGGAGATTTTTCCATAAAATACTTAATTTTCATTGCCAGCTTTTGTAAAGATATTGAATCTGCAATGTCTTTGATTTTTCAGTACATTTGTTATGTTTGGTAAATGATGTTGATGGTTAATTACAGAAAGTATGTTTATTTGGCAATCATTTTTCCATTGTTGATGTCTTCAATAAAGAAAGTGTAGATGTAAATGTATGAAACTAAGAAATATACTGAGAATTCTTAACTTAATGGCGGAAGTTAGTTAGAATTTGATAAAGTATTGGGTTGTGGTTTCTTTAGAACCCGATTCATTCAGTGTCCTGCAAAAACCTTCCTAATCTTTTCCTTCATATAATTAAACTGTCACATTTTTACACTCTTATTTTTCATCCACACTTTTTCCATCCATCTAGCTTGAGTTCATCAAAAAATCGACCTGTAAGTCCCATTTCTTTTATTTTTCACGATTATTAAATTGTGTGTTGATCAATTATTCTTGAAAGGTACAAAGTGAAATATTCCTCAAAATTTGAAAATCTGGTCTGACTTCTTAATATTTAAAGATAAACATTTAAGGTTTTTCTTTAATATTTTATGTAATTTATTTGCCTTCTTTTAATGAATATTAATTTTTATGAGATTTCTTTTGTTTCAGATTTTATGCTGTGTGATGGTGCCTCTAGCACTAGTTTTCCTAGCAATAATAACAACAATATATCCAATACTTTCGTGTCTAACAGGCACAACTGATCCATTAGACCACTAATATACTTAATTACAGACAAAATATTGTAAGTTGTATTTAGGGGTTGTTTGGATACGAACTGTGTGAAAGACCAAAAAATTATTGAAACCCTGTGTTGATCTGTGTGAAAGATAATGGTGAATCATTGTTGGAGTACTAACACAACTGCCCTGTATGATGATGCTTGGAATAAATACCTTTTTGCTTGTAAATATGTGTATGTACTGGTTTGAATAAAATACATGTTTATTGTTCGCAAAAAATGTTACGCTATTTCTATGACTACAAGAATCTTTTAGCCAGATAACATAAGCAAGCTGTTTAGTGTATCCTAGTCCCAATGTTTGATCATGATGTATTGTACTTCTCATCCTTCTTGTATTTATTCCTTATGTAAAATTTGAAATATTAAATATGTTACTCTTTGTACTAAAATCGCATTATACTTCAGAGAGAATTATTTTTTGGGTAATTTTTTTTTTTATGTGAAGGGAGGAACTTAACAAATATTGAAGTGCATTCTTCCATTGAGCCCTTCCCGCACTCACGTGCTATTATGTAAATAAAGTTACTGAATTTCTTTAAAAGTCATTTTATTCATGTTCCTCCTAATCATTTCATGGTATATATTTGTCAGATTCTTATTGTTATTAAGAGAATAACTTGAAAGTCAGGATGCTTTTTACTGTGACCTGGTGAGTGACATAGGATGCTTTCATGATTAAGGCAAGAAGAAAAAATTATGTTTGCTCCTATCATTTGTGCTTCTAGTGTTCTGTTGTACTACATGTGAATTTTGTTGGAAATTTAAGATGATTGGTGAAGCAAAAGTATCTTCATTGTTAAATATGTATTTATAGTTGTCTTGCAAATTAATCTGAAAATGATAAGTATCAAATGTTACACATGTTTTGCATGGGTGGCAGTGGGTTCTCTATTTTAAAAAAGAAAATTGGCTTCAACTGAAAATCAACAAAACAGTTAAATATGGGACAAAACATTGTTGAGATGAAGCCAGTTACATAATTTACTACACTTTGAACTGTATTAGTTCTTTACTAGGGCTGAAGAACTAAAGCCGTTAGTATAAAGTTATCGAGAGATTGTGACTATAAAAACAAATATGGCGGACTCGAGTGGTGTTTCAGGGCAGCCACCACCAATATTTTAGAACAAAAACCACACACTCGTTAAGACGGCCTGTCTGTGATTGTCGTTTGAAATTATAATCATCGTTTGGTAGCACTTACACATACCTTACGGGTGTAAGGTATGTGTAAGTGCTACCCAACAACAAAGCGTAAAATAAATTTCGTTGAAAGTAGATTAATAAATTAAGATTTCTTGGATAATTTACGCAATGTACTTTATAAAAAGGAATGTTAATTTTGTGTTACACTACAAAGGATAAAAAAGAGTATTTTAAGGATAGGCCCTAGGAGAGTTATTTCGTCAAGTTTGGTGGCAGTGAATACAACTTATAAGATGAAAATGTCACTAAATCGAGTAGAATACAACGTAGGGGAAAACAATTGAGTAGGTTGGCAGTTATCCCAAATTTGGTAACTTCAGTTTGCAGCTAGACTATAATGTTGGCATAAATGTGATTAATTCTTTAACTTGCTTCATCTCTAGAATGTTTTCCTGATCATGCTATTCTGATGGTCAAGAAAAACCACGAAGTAGTTAATATCTTATAGTTGTGAATAGCTTGACAACATTTAGGCCCATGGATGGCATTACGGATGCCATTCTCCTTGCCTTCGTGCTCTTTTAATACCAAATGCCTGATTGGTGTCTTTTTTTCGACCAGCAGGAAAAGTCACGGAAGACATTTGAGGGAGACAAGAAAAAGCAATTGCCCTCCCCCCAAACAATAATTGAGAATTAAGAAGTTTTGAAAATAGAATATTAACTTATTGTAATAAGAATAAATGAAGTAAATACATGCCCTACGGTGGCTCGCGGCTAGTGCGCACGCTTGCCACGGAGACCCCGAATTGAATTCCCGGTGGAGCGAGAAAGATTTGTTATCTTTTCACTTCAATGTCCCAGTTCATATAGCTGAGATGCAAAAGTGAACACTCAGAGGCTTATCGCTGCAGTTGTAATACTTGGATATGGCAATCTAGATTATATCTAGGCGCTGTTTCCCCGAAACATTGTCACGGTGTGTGTAGAGATTTAACCCACGTAGAATTGGGTCTCACCGCTGTGGTCCTTAGTTCGACGAAACGAATATATGCATTCGAACTAACAAAATTAATACTTACGGAGACGACAGTGAGCTCGTTCTTACATCAACATCGCATCCGAATGAAAAGTGATCGAAGTAGGTAGTTACACCGTCTTCCGTAGTGCAAGTCGAGTTGCGTCCGGTTTTGAAAGAAGCCACGCGCCGAAGGTTCTCTCATGCCTCCCACTCTTCTGCCTGTCCTTCGGGTGAGTCGCTTCCGGAATAACGCAGAGGAAAGATTCGTTCAAGGTGAGTCCAGTAGTCTGAGAAAGAACATTAATTAGTGAGTCGAGCGGAAGGAAGAAGCAGTCGAGCGTTAAACGAGTAAGATGCAATAGAAGGTAGGCGGGGGCTCTAATGACCTCGATGTCGGCGAGCCGCAAAGCCCCGATACGAAAAAAGGTACACGAAAGTAAGAAAAAGTCGCACAACCTATTTAAGCGAGAATTACGAAATTTAAGTTCACTTTGTATTCGAAACAGTGGAAAAGATGTAAGTAATGCTTCAGAGAATTTCTTTAAGTAATATTTTAAATCGAAATAAACAAATTGAGAGATTTAGTGGATTTATAAGAAAATATAAAAAATGAAAGAAAAAAATTACTTAATGTAAATAAAATTAGTAAACATTAAGTAACTTTATACTAATGGAAAGCAAATAAATAACGAACCAACCTTACGCTTATAATAATATATACTTAATATGAGAGATTTTGACGCGTTCTAAATCAGCCACAGTTTGAACATGAAATTGTACATTGCCTCTCTTCACTACAACTACGCCGTCCACGTATTCAGGATCTGCATCCGCGTTGGCGTCTGGTCTTCTCTCATCGTCACTCCAGAAATTTTTCAGAAGACGTTTCGCGGCAAACACCTCACGACGTTTCCTGTAACTGACCAATTGAACAATAAGTTTTACGTTCTACTTTAGGACCATTACGGTGGCTCCTATTTATATCCAACAAAGAAAGCTCAACACTTTTCTTTTTTGTAACTTGAATCGCAATGTCTTCTCTGGGCGTCTCCTTCTCGCCGAAAATGCGGAGAGAACCAGGACTCTGGAACTGCTCCAATGCGGTTCGGGAGCTGCTGTTTGAGGTCCGTCACCTCCGGGTCCTTTTCCGTCAACTTCTGTTCTAAATTATGTACAAAGGCCTCGAATTCGGCCCTCACGGAAGCTGCAACAGCTGATGCAGTTTTTGTGAAAAAAGTATCTGAATGAACTATAGCCTCGACTACACATGAGGCAGTCTAGGCAGTGTTCTTAATGGAGTGAGACATGATAATTCGATGTTTCAAAATTAGAATTGAGAAAATTAAATTGAAATATTAACAGAAAATAGAATAATATAATATGTAAATAAGTGTGAATTACTTATATATGGAAAATTCCGCAAAACTTCGTGCGCTCACTCTGCCCCCTGCGGCTGCTACGGTTTCTACCTGAGCACTCTCAGAGACGTGTTTACGCCACGACGACTCCAACTTGGATTGTTATTTCGACTTGCATGTAATTCTAATTATTTGTGGTTTTATTATGTTCAATTTCAAATACTATTGTAATTTTATTATTTAAATTCTAATTATTTTGTAGTTTATTTATTATGGTGATTTTAATTAATTTGTAGTGTATTAATTATTTTAAATTTCAACTAATATTGTAATTTTAATTATTACTGTAATTTGTCCTTTTTCTTTTGTATGTGCATTTTCTGTACATGGATTGGCGGAAGAGCAGACCTCATGGTCTGAACCGAACCGAATAAATATTCTATTCTATTCTGAATAAAAAAATCATGAATCGGATTGGGGAATCGTGTGAATAGCGTCATTATTAGGATTAATTAATCGCGAACGATTCTTTTTCCGTGTTAGCACTATATAGAGCATATGAACGCGCAAATTATCATACCGATGCCCGCGTAAATTCTCATTCTGGAGATAAAATTGTTTTGTTTTGTTTTGCATCGTGACGTAACGCCTTTCGCGCGCGAACACTGTCAAAACATTTCGCGCGCAGTTCACTGTTTAAACTCCCATCGCACGAGAGGAATTCACCTCCTCTCGCGAACGAATCAGAGCGGGGGACAGCGATGTCCCCTCCATTTCTACAGAGCTATATTCCGTGTGCATAGACTTCTAGGGCTAGACTTCTTAAGACTGAAACGCTAGAGACGTTCAACGAGAGGGAATCGAATTTCTCATACTTCCCAAAACTACCACGCGCAGTTTCACATAGCGGTCTCAATCAGGTGGAGTAGGCCACATAACTGTGTCATGACTCCCTCACTTTCTCCGTAATGTGCCAATAAGAGGCGAGCTCCCAGTAACAGCTGGCGCCAAAGGGACTATGAGAATTTGCGCGTAAAGTTGAGGACGGCTGACGGTTCTCTCTTGACTCAGATCCGTAAGAAACACCAGCGACGTCTGAGGCTTCTGAGCGCATAATATCTCATACAACCCATATTCGCGAAGTCCAATTTCTCATAGCACACTATTCTCAAGGCTTCGGTGCTTTTCTACTGCCTCTCACTAGAGCGAGAAATGTTAGCGATGCTCTGTAATACAGGTGCTTTATACACGTGATTGTACTGTGAGAAACTGCCGTGATATTTTCGCAAGTTGTGGGATAATCCGCATTATTAGTCTGATGGGTTAAAATCCTTTTTACATTGAACTCCAAAATCCAGTGTTTTCGGTCTCTTTATCCTAGATTTGGGACTTTGTTGACGGCAACCCGAAGTGCAGGCCAACGCGTTCGGGTCACGTTCCTCGATTTCTAAATAAAATAGAAACTAGATTCCGCGAATTTGTAGAACCCAAATACACAGTAATATTAAAAAGACTAAAAATACTTCATTACTATTGTTTCAAATGCAGCTCCGTTAATGGGATCAGTGGAATTTGCTTTGTGGACTTTCCGAAATGATTTAGTTTTGAAATTCGTCGCTGGAAGCTGTTTATTTCAATGGTTATATACTTTACACTCGTGCACCGGATGGCACACATTAAACTACTGAATCGCAATTTTCCCGAAGAGCCGCTTCTCTTTACACTACACATTCGACGTCGTTACTATTTTCGAATGACAAAAGTGTCTATGTCACTGTCTTGTACACACTGACAAAACAGTGTATGTCATTTCACTGTATTTTTTTTACATTGTCTACATACTTTTCTTCTGTATCTTTTTTCCTGGTTTATTACTTACATCCCCCAAAATGAATCCTGGATGAAAGTTCATATTCTTATTAAAGAGAATTTATTCTGTCCATCTGATACAAACATTGTAAAATACGGTCCTTGAGGTTAGGGGCGACAACGCAGTCAGTCTTGTCTTATTCCACAATTACCAGATCCTCGTCCAGCTCCATCGACGCGTCGCCTTCCTTGTCGTTAGTGGTAATGTGTGGCAGCCATGTTCCGTCACAAAATACTGTTATTTGTTCAGCATTTTGAAGTCTCGGGGATCGCAAAACGGCTCTAAAATAATCATCACACACGAGACTCTCCAGCGGCGCATGTTTATTGCAGATTGGGCATGTCCAGTGCGGTTTACTTTCATTCAATCTCATATAGCTCTCTGCATCAAAGCAGGCCAAATGATTGCAGTTTCTTGATCGGAGAGGCATTTCCATTCGTTTGCGACCCAGTGGACACATCAGAGATATCGTATGCTGGCTTATAATCTGGCATTGTCTAATTTGTTTTCGAGTCGTAACTGAATCAATAGCCAGAAGTTCCGATAGTCCACGAGCTAATCTTTGCGGAGTGGCACGTCGTCCCTCCAAAATGGATACCATATATTCCTCGTTGTGCGATTTAGTCCATTCAACCACGACCTTGTTGAGCCTGTCGCAAGTCATATAGCACAACCTGGTAATGTCCAGTGGCGACATGTATGGGGGGAGTGGGCACCGACGGCCATTAACAAAGATCCGCAACCGTCGAGGAAGAACGTCTTCTGTTTTAATTCTTCCTTCGACCTTCGTGAATCTTAAGACTATTTTTGGTGCGGATAAAGCAAATTCCAACTCAGATCGCGTAGCTTTCACTCTGATCCGTAAAGAGAAGCTAAATTTCTTCTTGAACAACATGTTATCGGCAACAACATTAGCTTGGAGTCGAAAGGGTCTCTTCACGACTCTCGTCTGTTCGAAGAAATAGTTGTTCCTCATTATGACGTTCTCTTCATCGAGACAATTTTCACTAGTGGGATCCGGGATCCACAGAATCGTGGAGAAGTTTGCAGCGTGTCGCCTACCCATGTTGAAGAGATATTATAAATATATAAATAAGTAGAATAATAGCAGCACGCGTGTGCCGCCCACTTCGGGATTTGTACGTCTANGATATTATAAATATATAAATAAGTAGAATACTAGCAGCACGCGTGTGCCGCCCACTTCGGGATTTGTACGTCTAAATAAGAGCTGTCGCCAGGAAACAGTACGCACTGTTACAATCAATGCCAACAAGATACCTCAAAGAGCTTATCGTGTATACAATGACAGGAGCGATTCTGTCCACAGAGTTATCCAAGGAATCTCCCTGTAAAATGCAAGTCTTTTTTTTTT
>NNCF01126310.1:106708-134294 GCA_002313205.1 Laupala kohalensis
ATTAAATTTACACAGCATCGTCTCATTTTGGAGAAATGTCATTTTACTACTTTCATTTAATATGAGTAAATATATGTATTTTGGATTCTAAAGACTAAGAATGAAAAAGTCAAGCCCTGCTGAAGCAAAATTAAAGATAAATATGTTGTATCTTCTATCTATTTCTCTGATATTTGAACTATCTTGGAAAAAGAGATATTTTCACAGTATGGCTGGATGCTGAGATATGCAATGGCACAAAATTATCAAAAAATTATATCCCTACTTCTCATCCAAGACTTGTCCCCCGACTTGACTATCTATAGTATAATCCACAATAAAATAGTAAAGAAGATTATAACTTGGTGCAAAAAACAAACACAGACTGAAAAGTTTTATACCAATTGAGATAAATAATGTACATAAACAATTCAGAAAGAGGGAAATCATAATCAATATTTAAGTGTTTTAAAATCCCCCCCTTCTATTCCCAAAAATGTCATTCGTGGGAATGTAATATGATGACAGGTATGTGACCCGGAAACCAAAGTATGCTATTTTAAAACTGGAGCATGCCCTACAATAAAGAAGTTTGCTGAATCTAGTGCTAAAATGTGAAACTGCATGTGAAGTTTAGAAGTAAATCTTTAGGTTATAAAAATACAATTTATAAGTGTTTCTCTGAATTGAGTACTGTCAGTCTTGGAAAAGACGGCAGGATAAGTCAATTTAAAAAAAAGTTAGATTAATGGGAGGGAAAATAGATGTCACTAATATAATGCCATCCAGTGAGTGCGAGTGAAAATAATTCTTCAGTAACTTCAGAAAGTACAGCATCTCCATCACTGATAAGTTTTGTATGTTTCAAAAACTGAACACTAAAATAATAGTAGATTTACAATGAGCAAACAAATAAAAAAAATTATATAAAAAGAAGCATTTTTGAGATGTTACATGTAAAGAACAGTTTTGAATTGGCAAACAGACACTGAACAATTGCTTACAGATTACAGTTTACATTTTAATGAAGTACATAATGTAAAATTTATTTATGCATCTTAATTCTTGTTAAATATTATATTACAATATTTTGATTTTTTTACCAATTTTCAAGATTCTGGATGACAAACTTGAATAATTAATATTTCATATTATCTTTAATATTCAATTTCAATGTTTAAGTATATATTTATTTTAATACTCTTAGTGTTATATTTTTATGTTCCATTTCCTTTTTATAGCACTTGTGAGATACTTATGGTATGGAGTTATATTTTTTTCAAGAATCTTTGGATGATGGTCATGCTAGAGATTTGTTGTACTCATCTTCACACATTATATTAATAAACCTAATCTTACATTAGATGCTTAACTTCCAATAAAATATTTCTCTGTGTAATACTTAATCTGTAAAGAATTTTGTACAAAGTGGTTTTTTTTTCATGACAAGGGTTGTTTGCATGGAAGACCTATATCTTTTCAAGCAGTGCCACTCTTGAACAATTTTTATTCTTTCTTCAACATTTATATGCATGGTGGTGCATAGCCAAGTGATCCAAAAAAATTAAATTTAATTAGTTTTAATGTGTTATACTTCTGAAGATGACCAGTAACATTGTGTAATGTAATATAGTGAATTATTAACTACACTGTCTGTTACCCTCCCAGGATATGCACCTTGTTTGTTAAGGAAGTACCAATGATATAGTGCACTTCATTTTCTTGTCTTGTTATGAACTTCTGGCACCTATGGTTCAATCTCATGAAGTAACATTTTTTAGAACCCATTTTAGGTTGAATCATTTCCATCAACAAGTCCAAAACCCCTAGAATATTGGCCCGCTTTTGTTGGTATGTTCATAGGTCCACAATCAAGAATTTGTATCAGAGTATTTATATCATTTGTATGATATTTCAAATATGTCTAATTAGTTAGTTCATGTTATTAATTAAATAACAATATGTAATTCTGATAAAATATATTATACTGTTTTCACTCCTACTTTTGTATAATCCTCCCACTCGCTCAGGTAACATGCCTGGGTATTCACATTTACATAGAAATATCTTTCACGATTAGAGTTGCGATAAGGATGTTTCTCTAAAAAAATACCACACCAGACAGTGCCTTTAATTTCCCTTTCTATGTGCAATTTACTTAGGTAGTCTGCCACGGGTTGCATTCTGTAAGAAATCTCGGAATGGGTCACCAAAAATTCTATAAGCGGTAATTTAAATAAATTCTAAATCCTTTTCACCACAAAAAATAAAAATATTTACCCGTAATTAAAATATCTAAGGAACTTCCTCTGCTCTCGTTTGATGTTTTGCCAAAGAAACTGGAAATAGCAGGTCCATACCATTGAGTCCAGAACATACAATGATATATTAATTGATACTTTCTTGAATGGTTGCAGTAGAGCATTTCTTTATGTTAAATCTATTTCAAATGGACTTCTCATATAAGTTGTTTTGGAACTAATATAAATGCAACTTCTTCAGATGATAATATTTTATACACTATTATAACTTCCACAAATATGATGTCATGAGACACATTGTAATATCATTAAAAAACCAAACTTAATCAGAATAGATCTTGATGGGACTTCTGAGACAGCAGAGACATTGTGGATTTTATTTTCACTACACTACGGTCTCTACAAATCATCTCAAAGACAATTTCATAATTTTCTGTACTTGCCTATTGCATTTAGTTTACTTACTAATAAGACATTGTCAGACATTGTTAAAGGTCTTGCTGAAATTCATGAAAATTGTGTCCACTTAGTAATTCTTAATAAATGCTTGAAAAATAAAATTTGCAAAGACTAGTTAGATTGTCATGGTGGATCAACCTATGATGAAACTATGTTGAAATGGACCAATAATTCTTTTAATGTGAGATGGGATCTTATGTAATACAATTTCTTCGAAGCTTGGAAAGTGAAATGAATTATTTTTTCAAGTTTCAAAATTAAAGATTTCCTTTTATCTGTATGTGAGTTATTATTTGGCTTTTCTGTTGGTGTTTATTCATGTCACTTTGTCATATCAATTATTACACAATTATAAAAAATCCATACCTTCTATCTTGACTTATTACATTTAATTACATCACAGAAAAGATAAAGCTAATGAGAAGAGAGAATTCCATAAAATTACATTGTAGGAGAAGTAATGTATCTAATTTTTTTTACAAATAAAATAATAAAGCAACTTTTGTGTTGATGGCATTATTACATAATCAGGGATGAAAACACGAGAACTTGTTGGTGGTGATGGTTATCAGAACAAAACTTTCACATTGATTCATTTATATCATTTCCAGCTTTAATATGAAATTCATGTCCTCAATATAAGTTTCCACTCCCTGCCTTGCTACTATTTTTTCAACATGTTGCCACTGTGTTGCACAGTTAACTTTTATACATGTTAAAAATTTCAGAAGAGCTTCATCAGAATTGGTCGTAGCGTATTTTTATTCTAATCTTTCCTTCTTTAATGCGCATAAAAGCATCACACTAGCAGTTTTATTTTTCTATAACCTCTTCTATTTTTATATAATTTTATTATATTCTAATATATGCTCTCAAACAGACAAGCAAACAAACATGACATTGTTTCAATGAGAACATATGTCATAGATAGATGATCATAGCTGAACTATAATCAAAGGTTATGCATAACATGAACATATGTTTCATCTAAGTTCTTGGATAATAGAGATATGACTTATAAATATGATTGTATAATGCCGGTCTTATGTTCATCCTTTCGAATTTTGTGTGGGTAATCCTCTCATCAAATTAGAATGTTCCAATGTAAAAATACTTCAGAAATATGCAACGGAGTTACTACAAGAAAATACTGGATCAAATGTTACATTTAACGGGTTGAATCTGCTTAAATGACAGCAATAGTTAACGATGGGAGAAAGAACTTTTGACATGCATTGGAAAGCAATACACTTAAGTAGTGTGTGGCGAACATAACTCATTCATAATTTGATTAAGCAATGTTTCCAGTAACTTTTAAACTGTATAGAAAAACACATAAGTTTCACATCAAAATAGTGAAACATTTAAAAAGTTGATAATGCTCACAACAGATGCACTGCCAGTATGCTGTATAACATTTAACTGTGCATATTAGATAGTATATCAAGAATCAAACGTGGTTCTAATGTTTGAATGTTTTTACAAGTTTTTTTTTTTCTGTTATAAGTGGCAAAATATTTCCATTAAGGTTTTAAACATTTGAAACTTTTTTGCTGCCAATATGATCACTTAAAGATGATTTTCAATATGTGATCTTAAATCTTTATCTTTTTGAATCCAAATCTCTGAG
Organism: Laupala kohalensis; assembly: GCA_002313205.1. Classification (NCBI taxonomy): domain Eukaryota; kingdom Metazoa; phylum Arthropoda; class Insecta; order Orthoptera; family Trigonidiidae; genus Laupala; species Laupala kohalensis. The sequence continues at coordinate 111,038 of NNCF01126310.1, forward strand.
AAACGTTTCCAAGTAAAAAGGTATGATTCACTCTCCAGAAAATTTTGCCCAGGCAAAATGTTTCTTTTCCTTGACAATGTGCAAAAATTCTTACAAGTATTTTAATTCTGTTGTTAGGAGGTTGCTTAGATGTTGGTTTTCTCCAAAAGTTTCTTCAGGAGGAGACATGGGTGTGCGATGGTTAATACTGTTTTTGAATCATTTGGAGGGTCGTTCTCCCATCATTGATTATGATCCATTAAAATTGAATAGACCAAATAGAGCTGTAATTGTTTCTGTGAACTAAAAGGTTTGTTTAAGTAGTTAAAGAGGTTAACAAGTGAAGTAATTGAAACATTTTCGTTGACATCATATTATATTATTGCTGGTTGTAGTTAACTAGTTTGACTTAGGATAGAATAATCAGATTTCTGTAACTCAAGGTGATATACCATAATGTAAATTTCTATTGGCTGGCAATTTGTATCGTGAAAAACAATTGAAAGGAAAGTATAAGATGAAAATTGTTATTTATTTTTGAATTATTACACTTATTTGGATAATAGTCAATGAAGAAATTAACAATAGCAGTGTTCTTTTAAATGCTTATTTACTAAGAACTAAAACTGTAAGTAATCCTTACATACTTAAATATTCTTTGAGAATTTTGATAAAACATGGGTGATAGGTAAATTTTCGGAAAAAGGCGTCTTTTTCTTTTTAAAACTTTTGAAATGAGTTTCCTTCTTGTACAGCTTTTGGTCTCTTAAATTTCTTCATTTATATGTTTAAAAGCGAAATGACACTGACTGACTAATCAAGAAACCATAGTTATCGGTGCTGTTGAGATGGATAAAGACACCCCCAATGCTTCATAACTTCACAATTAGTCCAAATTAGAGATATTAAATCTCTAGCATCCTTGGAATAGGGGTGGGAAAGAGTGGCAGGTTAAAATTATCAAAAACATCCAATGTAGGTGTTGAATACATCTGGTTTACAGTTGTAGAAGAGAAGAGTCACACTCTTAATGTCACTTAAGTCCCCTGTCATCCCCTGTGAGGGAATACACTCTGTTTCATTAAGTGAAGAAATGTAAAAATAATCTAAAATGACTTATATTAGAGTTGAGATCATAGTTTTCGGGACTGTTGAGATTATTAATGACATTTTGGAAGACCCCAATGTCCAAAATCAGCCCTTATATCCCTTTGCACCCCAAGGGCAGGGGATGCTATTTACTAATTCTCGAAAATGATAGACTTCAGTGACGATATCAGTCACAGTGTGGAGTGCTGTAAATTTAGCAAAAAATTATTAAACAAGAGAAATCAAATGAAATGAGCTTGATTAAAAACATTCATTGGGAAGGACACAATCTATGGTTTTCAAAACCGGTGTTCACTATTTTTTCATGAAATAAATTGTAATTTGGTGTAAGGCTAAAGTAGAGTCTGAAATTATTCCCAAAGAAATGAAATTTTCTTAAATACAAATTGGAAGAAGTTATGTCCCCTGGTTTAATGAGAACACAACTCTATCCCTTTATAAACGTCAATATCGTTAAATCTACTAGAAATTTTGGATTGCTCTAAATTTTGCTATGCAGAGTTCAGCAAGATGAATGGATCAAATCGATGGGAAAACATTAATTGGGAAGGACACAATCTAGAATTTCCAACAAGGGTATTCACTATTTCGGCACTGAATAACTTGAAAGTTGGTGTCAGTCCAAAGTAGAGTTTGTAATAAACCCCTCTCAAAGGAATTTTCTTAAAAACAATCAAAGCCGTTATACCGCCCGATGCATATTCACCCCACTTTTTATTACGTGTATATCTTCAGATGTATTAGGAATTTTGGAGTACAGTAAATTTAGCAAAAAGAATTAAGAACGAGGAATCGAATGACATCAATTTGAATGAAAAACGATAATTGGGAAGGAGACAATTTAGGATTTCCTACGAGGGTTTTCACTATTTTCTCACGGAATAAATGCTAACTCCAGAGTAAAAATCAATATTGTGGATATTCAGTGCTACATGAGTTTACACGAATAAACCATCCGAAAACAATATGTGAAATCTGATACCGACGAAATCCAAAAAGGAAATTATTTCATGATATAAGGCAATTTAAATACGGTGTTTGTCGCAAAAAATTAGATAAAATACTCACAATACAACATAACATTAATTTCTTCGGGCAGCAAATTATAATTCGCAATTTTACAAACTCGTCCCTTAGCGATTACAAGTTACATTATATGCTTTGGGTTCTCAATAAGCTATAAGCATTTAGGAAGTCCGATGTCTTGGACGCGGAATGAGAAAACGGAAATAACCCCAGTTGCCCTCTCGCACTGTTGTCTAGCTACCTGAAGTGCGCTCTGGGGTGGGGACGGTGTCATTGATACACGAAAAAAGCCTTCGCGTGGACGTGAGGCATCTTCAAGCAACGATGACGTAGCTAGACGCGTCATCGTTGCTGAGAAGAAGCGTCACAAGGCGACGTTGACTTCCACTTTTCTTCTGGTTTTCATAGGACTTCTGTTACGTTTCTGTAAATGCTTTTGCTGGGATTTCATGGTTAATCAACATGTGGTTAAAGATTTAACTTCAAATTGTAAGAATCCGAGCAAAATCTGGAAATAGGCGTTTATTCCTATTTTTTTCTATATATTAAAGTGAAATACCACTCACTGACTAATCACGAAGTCTCAGAAATTACAAAGCCTACAATCGTGAAATATGGCAAATAGGTTACTTTTAGGGAGTAGACATTTGCTAGTAAAGGACTTTACGAAACTTAATCCCTAGAGCTGGAGGCGGAATGGGCGAGATGTAAAAATAACGTAAAGAGACCGATATTAGTGTCGAATCTGTGATTATTGTGTATTCTGAAATGAATAGTCGTATTTTCAATAACCTTATGTACCCTTCACACTGCATGAGGTGCACAACGCCCCTAGAGGTGGGACGCAAAATTTTCAGAAATGTCCGCTAAGGAAGGATTTTTCAAAAATTCACCCCTAAGGGGGAAATAAGTGTTTTCTAAACACTTTTTTAAATTACACCAGTGAAAATAAGGGATTGAGGGTACACACCGATACTATCAAACCTCCAACATTAATGGATAACTCTCTCAGTGGATACCAAAGGGGATTTGAGAAAAATAAAATTGGAGACATGTTAAAGATTTCAAGCGAGCGAAGCTGCGGGTACTCGGCTAGTCTTTTTATACACCCAAAGATTTAGAATATTCATTTCTTTCAGAGATGTTGACCATGTTTACATACTTTCATACTCATGACCCTCAATGAGGTATTTTCAAGTCTATATGAAAGGTTTGGCTATTTAAAATTAAATGTTTATGTTGTACAGTGATTAAAATAAAATTCCTTATTATATTTGTCTGTATGAGTATATATCTTTTTAATAAATTTCTAATTCAGATTCTGTTGTTACAAATTTTCAGGTCTGAGTAACATAAATAACTACAAATTTCCAATATAGTCATATTTTCCGTGTGCATGTTTGCCCATTGTTTAGAGTACTAGTTTTGCCTGATGATCCACATGAGGGATTGAAATGTTTCATTTAATTTAATTTAATTTTACTTGAATTGTGTTCTTAGTAAATATGTCTGTTTTTTAAAAGAAGGTCATTTTAATTTGGAACAAGTTTCAATTTGAAAGTGAAAGTTCTCCTTTGTTTTTGCATGTTGAGCAAGTTTAGAGCATCTTCAACAATTTTTTTTCTAAGCAAATAATTCCATACACAGCAGAAAATGTCATCCACATAGCAATACTAAGTTTTGAACATCCACGTAAAAATACTTAGTGATATTAGTTTCAAAATTACTTAAAAACAAATCTGCCAAGAAATGGTATTATGGATTTCCAATTGTTAGACTTTGAAATAAAATTTTCCATCAATTTGGAGAAGAAGTTTGATTGTTACATAATTTTGTTAGTACCAAAAATTCATTAACTTTTCCCATTTACATGGTTGTTAATTTTGATAATAAACTTTTCTTTACTAGAAAAATTTTTCCTGAATCTTCAAATAGTTTTGTTTCGGACAACCTCACGAATACTTCCTTTTCATGGGTTGTCAATCGTGTTTACATACTGACAAAATTTAATAGAATTTCCATGTTATTTTTGTAATTTTCAAAATCCAAAATAATAATTTTGTTCACGTCGTTAGCTTTTGGATAAATTGCAGTCTTGGAGATTAATCTATGTACAATTTTCTTGTACTCAGAAATTTTAATGTTCTCCAATTTTTTGACCTTATTAAAACTTTATCACATTTATCTTTTATAATACAATTCTTATCATCCTTTAACTTTTAAACTGCTTACTCTACATCCATAATATTTATTAAATAACTAAACTGAAAGTACAGAAATTTGTAAGCCAAGATTGAGAAATTACAATTTTTCCCCATCCTGGCCTGTGTTATCCTTCGGTTTTCCTTCGGGCAGAGGTGAAATAAATTAGTTTATTGTCCTCCACATAGTCATACACAGTTTGTACTGCTTTTTGTCAATAAATTTTTATATTTATGCCTTTATAAGGAACTCAAAAATATTTTCAGTTGCAAATTTGTCAAAACCCCATTTCTTAAATATTTCATAATTTTTAAATGTAGACTATATGTTTCAAAATCAAAAGCACCATGTTGTGTTCTTAAATTAAAAAATTATATGTTTCATTTCTGTATTAAATTCAATAAATGAGTCTTACTGCTGGTTCTGGATTATTATTGTTGTACCCAGACTCCACATTCTTTCTGATAAATTTTGGAAGAATATTCGATTTTAGGGGTGAATTTATATTTTAATAGCCTTAGAAGTTTCATTTTCTTAAAATGTAGTTTCAGGTCCTTTGAGTGGCGCCCCTTCCGGGGTCTCGGTTAATGGTCACATAGGGGACCCCCAGCAAAAACGTTTTTGACATTTTTCTTTTCTTAAGAATTGAGAAATTTTTACAAATAAATGAATATGCGACTGCTTTACTTCACAAGTGAAGCCATTTTACTTTCAAATTGACAATTTGTACAATTTGAATGGAGCATTTTACAATAGAGTCGGGGGGAAAAAATTTGAAAAATGAATATCGACAATGTTGCTTTTGTTTTAAATGGCGTAAACAATATTTATATATTCACTGATATAAATTTTTAAGATAAATGTGACGAAGGATTAGTTTAATTGTAGTACCTCGGGACCCTGTTGAAAATTATAAATACTGTTTGGGAAACAACTGTTCCAGGGAAGTTTTGTCTGTATTGCTTTAAAACTCATGTCGTCGGAATACTAGTTTTGCCAAATTCATAAATGTCACAACGTTCTTATGAAGCATTATTTGAAATGACACCAAATGGCACCTCTAATAAATTTCTTAATGGAGGTAATTCAAATCGTGAAAATAACTTTTTTTTATCTTTAAAACATCCGTATTGGGGGCCCCAGGCACCAGGCACCGGCCGAACCGCCACAAGGTCCTTTTAAATATCTCAATTTATTTCCTCAAAGACGTCTTACTTCGATGTCGAAGTGTTCGGGAACGATCGGTATATTTCGTTCTTCGAAATTACGAAGTGGTATTTTCCGGTAACGTACAGCGGAGTCACTCCCGTTAAAATTTGAGTGCTTATTTGCTACTTGAAAGCGAGTATTAATTCACCTTTTTTCCAAAATCATCCACCGAAGCACCTCTTTGGTTAGATCGGCTGTTGCTGGAAACTAGCCCCTGGCGAATAATGGAAGAGCTTTATTATGTGTCGGGCTTCACTCCTAGGGAGTTGATCGTTGAGAATGACTGGTTACAAATAACAATGTTTAAGAATCAAATCTTCTGAATATTCTCTTCGTTGTAGGAGGTTCATTGTACGTTTCAAACAGTAGGGTAGAGTCAAATGTCTTTGTAAAAAATTAATAACATTTTTAAGACACCATCACTTTTTATCTATCTCTACTGAAACACAATGTAAACTGAGCTAAGGGCCCAAATGACCTTGACGAGCCCTGAAGCCCCAAGGAAAAAAAGAAAACTTAGCTCAAAACCAATGCATCGAGCAACAAGCGAGGGTCCTTTATCCAAAATTGAAATTCACGTCTTAGTGTTATGACCGGCTGGAGACTTTGTGAGCAATACTTAGTTGTCATCGTCAATTTTTCGAGCCGTTTTTGTGGGAGGCGATAAAATAAGTTACGCTTCCTTTAGTAGAGATTAGTGATCGTGCATTAGGTCGATTTTTATATTTAAATAATTGACGAAAGATCTCTATGTTAGTCTCCTTTAAATAATAATATGACGGAGTTCACATAGTTGCCGAGAGATGCCTCTGTAAACTAAATGAATTAGCACGTGCAATTCAGCCATTTTTTGGTAAATAAATCTGCAAGTACTCTATTTTTTATGAGATTATTTTGTACTTTTAAGTTTTCATGAAATGAAAACAAGTTATGCATTCTAATTCACCATTTCTGTGCAATTCAGTATTGTTTGGAAAACCTTGACCTAATTATTAAACGGAGTTTACGTAGTTACTGAATGATGCCGCTGTAAATAACACTACTTTTGCGTGACATTTCGTGAATTTTCATGTTATTACGTCACGAAATAATGGACTTCTATCTATACGCAACCTTGGTCGGGTTATGTACCTTATCTCTGTAACCCTATCCTGGCACAGGATTCTAACTGGTTATCCTTCGGGTGGGCAGGAATGTGATTAAGAATTTTGTAATTATCTGGAATTTTTACTGACTTCAATTGCTACGCCTGGTGTTACTACAGCACGTATTTGTTAATTGACTTCTTTTTTTAATATTAAATCCGCCGCTGCTCTTGAGCCCTTGATCGAAATTGATGGGATGGTCCATAGCTTGCTTCCGGAGTAAATTATTGGTCCCCTATACGTAGTCATAAGCAATTTGTGTCTTTTCTCCAAAAGAAAAAAAATTATATTCTTTGTGTAGACAAAGCACATTATACTTCGATTTTTTACGAGTTACTTCACGACACGCGGTTGTTCATTAGAATCCAGAACTTCATTCTTGAAATGTGGTTGACTCTTTTCACACCAACGATAGCCGTAACTCGGTATCTTATTTTTATTTCTTTGAAAGAATGTACAGAGTCAGAGAAATGGGATTTATAAGTATAGCAATGACACAAAGTTTAAAATACATAATATTCAGCAAACTGGAATTAGCATAACTGTAAGTGATTTCTTGTTAGATTGCTTCCTAGTCATATTAAATCGGCGAGTCGTTACTGTACGGCGAAGCTGTAATTACGAATAATTTTATTACGTAAACACTGTGAAGGTAAATAAAGAAGTAATAATGTGGATCGTGAAAACGTAAGCGCATTTTTGCCGATGCAGTTCCACTGCTTGCAGTCTTCAGTCTTCTCTCCGCTATGCTCTCCTGTTCCAGAAACGTTGCTTCTTGTCATAAACAAGCGGAATTCAGCATTCGTACTGCTACGTACTATGACGAAATTTTTCTATTCTACTTCTCTTTTAAATACCTTTCTATTTCATGAGTGTATCAAAAATGAGTCTTGCGACTTTTCGATCGTATTAAAAAGGTGCGGATACAACCCTACTCGGATATGATACCATGTTAGATTGCTTTGGCGTAAGCAACGACAAAATATGATTATTATGGATAACCTTACTTCGTTCAGTGACGACGTATCTTTTTCATCAGGTTGACATCAAACAATATTTGAATCTCACTTCAATGAAATCGAGGCAAGTAATTTGAAATTGAACTCGACTGAGACCAGATGAGTCCTGTCATAGTGCGCATGCGCAGTCGTTTTATTCCTGTGAGCATTTTCCGTCCCGAGGAATGTCGAGGAAGCTAGTCAGTGGCGGATCCAATGAGAGCATGTGCCTTCGTCAAAGAGATACAATAATAAAAGGAAGTATGCCCTACGAAATCAACGCGACGAACTAATAAGATTTTTGTTCGACTTCGAAGGATGAGTTTACCATTGAAATTTTGAATGTCTTATTGCAGTTTCAAGAAAATTAAATAAAAGATCCTGTGGAGGGTCCCAGCTACTTCTTTTTATGGCCCCCTTCCAAAATCAAATCCAGGATCCGCCGCTGGAGCTAGTTAATTTGTTTTAACAAAAGATAAATGATTCGTCTATGAAGAAATTTTCAGATTTCGAAAAACCTCTAGGTTTTTTTCCTGGTTACTAGTCCATTCGCATTTATCATTCTCAGGCAGGTTTTAACTCTTGAAACGGTCTTTGTATTATATAACGACTGGCGAAAAGGCAGGACGCCTATACACTTTTTGCGCTCACCACCTCAGTAACGGGTGTTTGTAGAAGGAAGATACAAATTTTGTTGCTATCATGTATCCTAGGCGAGAAAAATGAACCGTCACGGTGTAGTGTGAGATTAATGGTTATTTTTAGCTATTTTAACGAAGAAATCGGATAACTGATTACAGTCAATAGTGATCGTCACAATAGCATTCCGCTCAGCTCCAAACAATTGGGAAATTTTTAAGAGAAGATAATAGGCCCAATACCTTGATGGCTATTTTTCCATCTTCGGTGAACACTATAAGTGAGCAGTTTACATTTACACAATAAGGAGCTGTAGTTGACAGTGTTTGATATGGCGTGCGAAAACTATTCAACTGCAGGAAGAATGTGCAACTAAGGCACGAAACAAATGATGGAGTCAATCCTGGATTGACTGAGTTGTATACGGGAAGAGTAATTGAAACGTGGAAAATAATGTTTGAAGACTTGAGTATTATTATTGACAAGGAAATTTTTCCTGATCGCAATAGAATTTGAAAGAGCCGAACTTCCTTCATATGAAATGGAGCTTTGTATAAATGGATGTTGAGGTAGAAAAGAAAACTAAAATGGAGCAAAAAGTGGAAAGTGGGGATGTCGACTTGCCGAAATTCAATTGAGATTTTGTTTTCATACAACCGGCTTGAAAGTGGCCAATGGGACTCGATCTGTGAATCGCCTCTGCACGGTCGTTTTGTTCCATGACCCTCTGCTGGCCATATTCCAGCGTGACTCTTATTTCTTATTGTAGTATTTGTAAATGGGAAATATTGCGTGTTATTGAAGCTTATCTACGTGGAGTGATAGGAGGTGGGTGGTAGGGTTAGCTGGGATTACAAGCGACCTGGCCCACGTGGAGGTGTTAGTTGGGATAGTTATTGATAGGATAGAGGAAGGAGGGTTCGCTTTTCAGTAGTTACAGCTATATCATCTGGCATATTGAAGTGAACAACTACAAATGTTTCGTGACCTCACCGGGAATCGAACCGGGGGTGATCCGTTCCTTTATTGCGCACATGACGTTCGCACTCCTGCACAATATGCTGGTTGCGTAAGGGGCATCATGAGGCTGCTGAAGGGACAATCCGCTTCTGGAGACGGAGAATCAAATAAGGGAAGGTTCAATTTCAATAAAACTACCTGAAACAATAAGGTAAATTGATAAGTTATGGAAAATACACTTTAAACAGTGTACTTAATGAACAAAACGCGTATTTAAGATATCTCAATTCTTTTGTTATCATTTCACTTTTAGGTCATGTACTTGACAACAATGTTCTTCAAAACCTTTTTATAATTTTGCTTCTACGATTCAGTCGTTTAGATTATGCGTTCATTGGATTGTCCTTCTGCCTCGCGTAACGCAAGCGAACTCTGGCGGACACATTAGGAAGCTTCGTAGTCAATGGTCAAATGAGTGAAAATTTACTTGCAATAACAATTAACAAGAGTCCTTTAAATTTCAAATAATTTTAACAATTACTTTCTCCGATTTCAATGCCACAGACATTTTTTTATTTTGTATTTTTTCTAAATTGGGGCTTTAGAGCTCGCCAACATCGAGGTCCACAGCCATTCCATAGAATTCACTTGTAAGATTGTAGAAGGAAGTTGGAATCGGTAATAAATTGTAAAAAAGAATGAACTTCGTTTTCTCTCTCTCAAATGATCCTACGCAGCAAGAGACCATTTCTTCAAAATTCTTAAAGAGATTCTCGAAAAAATTTACGGAATATGCGCACGTCATATCTACGATGAAAGGTATGATCGAAGGTTATCTCGACGAGAATGTCATAGATATATGTGAACTATGATCAAAGCTTTTGCATAACACGGTCACGTTCTTGTTCATGGTTCTTGGTCACTTCACCATCTCGTATTTGATCATAAATGTATGAAATATGAGCGGCCTTAGCAGTGTACAGTGCTACATTTGATCCTCGTGACCAACTGAAACACTGGAGGTGGAGCCGGAAGGCGGTCTTCAATTCGCGACGAAGTGTGTGTGGGGCTATCGAGCTGCGACGCTTCTGCGCGTTACGGCTTCCTGCACCCCCCCCCCCTCNGCGGAAGCGACGTGGAGACGCCGAGCTCCGAAAGTTTTGTCGTAAACTCTTGTCAGCCAAAGAAAATGAAGGTTGTTAATAATATCTATTTAACTGCAAATGGGCAGATCTTGCCCGGTGGCAGAATACGAGGAAATACAGTAAGGTATATAATATGAATATATAAATCGGAGAACTGAAATTTAAAATTATTAAATAAATGATTAAAGCAATACTAAATGTAAATACACGAGACTATGAAAAGTCTAAAACAAATTCATCCACTTTTAATAATTATTTAAAACGCATTTCCTTTTTATCACTTCAATATCACGTAGAGATGCAGAGGACGATTTTTTTTCCACAATTCATCGCAGTCTCGAATCGTTCTACTGAGAAACGCCGGCTTTTACTTTCCTAGTTGTAATTTTTGAAATATGTTCTATTCTACCTATCCGCGGACGATGTTAATATATTTCCACACTAATCTCTTTCTATTAGCTTTGTATAATCTGACAACCCTAAGTCGTTTTTTTTACTATTTTCCTAAGGTTCCAAAACAACGCAATCATTTAAATTTGATCTATAATTAGTAAATTTGAGTGCTTTTTTCTTAATTCTTTCAAGGTCTTGCATTTGTCCCCTTACGTAAGCGTGTTTTCGTGTTTCAATTATACACTTTTTTAAAATGACAAAATGAAGTGTTCTCCTGTTTTTTGTGCAATATAACTGACGTTCACACAAATTACTGTTTTTGTTACGTTGTTGTTTTATCGAGTGTTCAATATTTTCCCTCGTGTTATTTACGTAATTAACGAAACGCAAAAGAATAAAATTGCCACGTATCGGATGTAGGGATCACATAATTTCTCATTACATCGCAATTTCTTCCCCCAGCAGACGCGTCATGTAGTATGCGAATGACCCTTAGTAACAGAACATTTCTTTCCTTGATATATCCTTACGCAGAAGAACTCGTAGGTTTCTTCTAAGACGAGACCATAAAACTAAATTCTTTTATGCGCTAGTGGACTCGCACCAATATTTCGCAATGTTGCCAACGAGAGAGCAACAATGAGTGACCCCCCTGTATCGTGTGGAAGCGGTACGACGATTCTCCAGTATTCCGTTGCCAATATAAATGGACATAATATATTTATAATGAAGATCTAAAGTTTTTGTTATTAGAAACATCTGTCAGAGTGCAATGTAAAGACGTATTTAGTCTTCCTCGGGTCTTTCAGTACATCCATCGCTTTATTATGAAATTTATATACAAGATGAAACTATGTGAAGAAACAACAATATTGACGTCCACGTTATGGAACCGTGGGAATGAACTAACAACAAGAGGCCAGAGAAGCGTGTCCCGACACGAACTTACCACAATTTGAATTCAGTTTGTTTCCTAAAATAAACTTTAAATAATGCGTGGTAAAAATGGAGATTTCGACCCAGTCTCTGTTTTGTAATGATACTTCATTTGTGGCAGTGGAATGACAGGGAAAAAAGGATATTCCTTTTCGAAATAAGATTTAGCGATTATAATGAAGGGCACCATTTTCTTAAATACACATCTGGAAGAAATTATGTCTCCCGATGCAATGGGAACATAACTTTACCCTTTTATAAACGAGAATATCTTTCAATCTACTCGATATTTTGGATTGCTGAAAATTTTGCTATAAAGAATTAAACAAGAGGAATCGAGTGAAATCAATTTGAATAAATAACAATAATTAGGAAGAGCACAATCTAGGATTTCGAAATAGTGTGTTCACAATTTTGTTACGGAATAACTTGAAAATTGGTGTCAGAATCTGCAATTAACCCCCGTGAAAGGAATTTTCTTAAAAACTAATCTGAAAGAAGTTATATATCCCGGTGCATGTTAACCCGACTTTTTATAAACGTGAATATCTTAAATGAGGAATTTTGGAGCGCAGTAAATTTAGCCAAAAAAAAAATTAATAAATAAGCAAGAATCAATTTGAGAGAATTACCAAAATTGGGAACGACACAATCTAGGATTTCACTCTTTTTCACTCTTTATTCCAGACACGGTGTACGTTTCAATTCTCGTAATTTGATTACAGTATGGACCTGAAGAATATTTTATATGCGTTTCTCAAAGTTTCTTTAATGGTAGAGAACAGTTTACGAGGCACATCATATATTACTGTAACTAGATATCCAGACGTTTTTATAACGGACTAATGTGAAAAAATTCGATTCCAAGATCATGTCATTATTAAAAACACCGGTGACATTAGGACGTACCTAACAACAATTTCTTACCTACTATGCTTGAAATGAAAATAGTTACTCTGTATTACCATGTTAATAAACATAAAATTTACTAAACTTCTACAATGTAAAGTAAAAAAACAATTGATGAAACGTTCAAACGAAAAACATTGATGGAGATTTGTTCCAGCTGGTTTTGGACACGTATGAATGTTAGAAATTCACCTGCACCATTTAGTCACTCAACGATTTTGATGAAATATAATGGAAATCTAAGTTTGCAAACATTATTTGTATGGAGTGAGTAATAGAACCAATATGTAGTAGAATTATACATTATTTTAACCGAATAAAACCTAGGAAATATATGTCCAGAATTAACATTGTCGGGAGTACGTATCATTTTCTGAGTAATATAGTCTCACCTTAGTAACAATGCATCGTAGAAGTGTAATTCAAATTATTTTTATTCTTATTTAAGTTATTATTTTAAGTTCAGGTGATTTAATACTACTTCTACTCTTGGACTTATTATTATTGACCCATCACTAATAGCTGTGGAGAGTACAAAAGAAATCGCAGAAAAACGCAGTTACCACCTTTGGATTTGCCATTTTGTTTTGCGTATACACAGGTGAAAAATTTGGGTTCATGAATGAATATTAGTTTTTTAAAACCTGAAATGTTTCAGAAAGCGTGATATTTTTACGGTTTTTGCCGATACGTCGACTTTACTATTTTTTATAAAATAAACTAAGAGTGACAAAAATAATTCTTATCTAGCGAATGATTACTGGTGTGTTTGTAACAAAATTTATTAATTTCAAGCTTCTACATGCAAAATATAATGAGTTATTAATTGTATTCGAAAACACTGCTAAAAACGAGCAGACACATTATCAAGAAATAAAATGTATTCTGTCGCACTCAGAAAAATGCCTTGATCACATTGCAATAAGTTAAAAAGGTATAAAACTATTCACTCAGCCTCCATCAAGTGTTAAATAAAACCATGTTTTCAATAATCGGCGAGCAGTGCATTATAGTCAAGAGCGTTGTTGCCAATGCTGTATTCAGACATCATCAGTGGACTTCAGTTGTTCAAGTTGAACTAGTCAGTGGAGTGATACGCGTGGCAACAATGCGCGTGTCTGAAATCCAGCGCTGGTCGCTAATTGAAAACATTGTTTATTTATCACTTGCTAGAGGTTGCATAAATAGTTTTAAACGTTATACTCTCTGTAGGTCTGGGTGGAATCGATGTACTGTTGTGGAAGGCGAACGGGTGGTGTAGTGGTTAACATCCCTACGATCAAAGCAGGAGATCTGGGTTCGTCGCCGTTTTCACCTGACCGAAGGTAATCACGTATCTTCTCCACGTGTAGGATACACAGAGGGAAATAGATGCAAGTAACACTGTGTTGAAATAAACTTACTAAATGAACGCTCTTCATCAAGTAAAATGAAATCGAATGTTGTATTCGTTTACAGATTCTCGTACGTAGCTCGTTTTGATCGCTATCTGTAGAGCAGCCCACTGTGACTGGTGACGTCGCTCCGATATTCTTCCGCTCAGCCTCACGGTAGCACTAGCGTAAAAATGTCTTAAACCGGCATAAATAAACAGAGGAACATGTTCTTATAGTTGTTTCAACTTGAAAAACATACATTACTGGTCATTTAAATGAAATGATTGCAATTATAATTGAGGGTCTAGTACATTGCGTCTTATGAAGGAAAGACTTATTTTCAAAAAAGACAAATTTTAAATCACGAAAGTGATGGACAAAGATATATTAATATACAAAGATATTTCACTTTTTCCGCGGGGAGATGCATGCATGACGAAACAGTTGCTCTTACGCATTTCTAACTAGTCAAGCGAATTCCTGAGAATTGTTTATCAAGTACTATTAACTGATACAAATTAAATCGTGTTTCTTCTTCATTATTATTTATATTAATGTGTTTTAAAACAATTAGAATAAAAATTGAGAAAAAATATACTTCTCAATGGTTTGGAGCGCTGGTGTACGTTCTCACGCGCACACCGTAAGCGACAGTCGATGATGTGTCGCTTATTCCGAGACCACAACCGGCTCTTATTCGAATGCAGAAACTATCGTTTTGGTAGTATTCTCTCGAAGTTGAAGAAACGGGACCTGAAGCTGAGCGAATAGATCGTAAAGACGGGCAAGAAAGGTTTCTGGCGTAAAGCGATTTACCTACGCAATCCTTTCACTACTGAAGTTAATGCGATAATAGGAGACGATCAAACATAAGTGAAAAAGAGATATCTATTCCGTAAGAACCACACAATAACCGCTACATTAAGAAATATTTTGATGGAAGGAAAAGTTCTGTTAGACATTAAGCTTTTACGAACAGTTTGTCCATTTAATATGACAAGTATTGAGAAGGAATTGTAAATTAAATTAAAAGCTCTCCCGCGGATGAAATCTCGATATCTCAGCTAGTAATAAATAAATAAATAAAATAATTTTGTAATTTTTTGTCATTTGCTTATTTCATATTGGGCAGTTGGATGAGTAGGTTTGCGTAATATCCCGCTGACGTTGTTTCCGCGCTTCATTTCGTAACAAATAATGGTATCGATTTTTTGCGCGTTCAGAAGGTAAATTCACTCAACTTCTCGATCGAATGTGGTTCGTTTTCAATTTCTAATCGTACATTTTATATTAACTCGAAATATGACCTCGTGGGCACCGGGGTTTTACCTTAAATTTTGAATTTTAATCCATTCTCTTTTATGATTGAAATAATTATCGGTGATATTTTAAAAAAGGTTATTACGGCCATTCGCAATCTGAGAGGCCGATCGTTTGTTCTCTTGAGGACAAGATACGTCACGGCGTTCGAGTCAGTGGAAGGGAGTTGAACACACAGACTGTCGGGCGAGGGGGGTGTTACTGGCCACGCTACCGATACAACAAACAAATATGAATCCTTTTCGGACTGAAACATCATGAAATGCCGAAGCAATATTTAATATACAGTAGAACCTCAATTATCCGGGGTAATGGGGGGTTCGGGTCGCACGGATAAATGAAAACCACGGTTAATCGAGACACTTTATTTAATGAATTATTTACATAAACATGCATAATGATGGGCTCTAATGACCTTTGATGTTGACGAGCCCTAAAGCCCCACAAAAAAAAAAAAAAAAAAAAAAANACATGCATAATGCCACATTATCTGAGGTTGAAATCTGTCTTCGTTTCTGGCAGTGTGAAATGATTATCCTTACTTCATTTCCAATATTTCTCAAATTCGTTACGTCCTGGAAGTCTACATTTTATTGATACCGGTCTCTAAGTATCGAGGAACCTACATACAACTGTGGAAATAGTAGGAAGTACTTGGATTTATATGATAATACATTTATTGTCTAAAAAGCAGTACAAACTGCGCATGACATGAAGGACAATTAACTAATTTACCCTATAGTAGAAATTGTCGTTGAAATTCTTGTTTGTCGACGGAAGAGTGAGCACCACGGTTAATACTGTATTGTGTATAGTGTGAATCCGACAGCGAATTATATTATTCAGCGCTATAGATTGCCCTTAAAAAGCATCACTAAGCTGGGAAGTATTTGATGTCACGAACTGAGAAGCCGATCTGTTCGTTTCTTGAGGAAGCTAATCTCAAATAGAGAAAACTAACGCAGACATGCAGATGTTCCGGGCAGGAATTTAACATCTCGGAAGCACAGAACCTCATTTTGAATTTGTAGAAGTGGGCAAATTAATCTTCTATTTCGCCACTAGAAGATGACATGCAGTTGAAAACGCGCGAGGACTTCTCTGGCCCATTCGCGACCATATCCTGCATAGAAGGTTCACATCTGCGTCATTGCATTTGTAGTTTTAATGAATTGATTTTAGTAAAAGGAGTTAGCATGAATATCAATTTTTCCCCAATGTAATTTTTTAAAAAAATTCTAGATGACATTAAGTATAATAATTTAAATTCATTGATAAATTCCTTGTATATTTTTGACACCAGTGTTATGCATCTTTCATTCAGAAAATATTATAAAACAAAACTATTTTAATGTATGTTTTTTGTTTCAATTCATTTGTAACTAAATTTTTGTGTGCATTCAACCTTGCAACAATTGATTACTTTTTCTTTGCAGCTACATCCGGACCGTAGTTTCCCTTTGGGGCTTTTAATCCGAATTGATGGGGTGGTGTTTTGTTTGATTCCGGAGAGTAAATTAGATTTTTGCCCTCCGAGAGATCAATTATCAAAAACATGAAGAGGGAAGGAGAAGTTTTCCTCCAGCGAATTTGTTTGAGAACTCTCCAGCTAAGAAGAATAGTATTGGAAAATACAAATAAAATGAAGAAGTAAATTTGATGTTGCATTAGAGGTACACTTTTGTGCTTGCGTAGCAACGGGACGTGTTAGAAAGACTTGCAAAATATTTTGCCATTAACCTTTTCACGAAAACTGCTGTACATTTTCACCACTCTCACACCATTCACAACTGCACTGTCATGTGATCGATTAAATTTGAAAAATTCTCTTCGATAATTAATTCAGAAGGGAATATGGAAAACGCGGAAGACGCTTATCGAAATTCCGAATAGTTCGCGGAATATTCGGCTTCATTTCTTTCCTGATCTGTGATTGGACACATTCATTAATCGAAAATTGATGACGTGTGGAACCGCAAGCAACAGGAGTACAGACGATAATAATAAGAAATTATTATTATTATTTTGTTTGTTCCCTCAGCAGTGCTGCTGGTATACAGAAACAAGTACTGACTGCTTTTTGCACGAGTACGTAAATATTCTTATTCAAGCCTCAAATCTTCCGGTTTCCGTGCAAGTGCTTTGCTTATAAAAATAATAATAATTATTATTCGCACTGTTCGGGTGGCCGTAATCGTCGAGAAGAAAAGGCGGTGGCAATTGATCCCTTCTCTGTGAGGCAGTAGGGCGCGCGTTCCGGCCCCAACTGCTGCTAGCGAGGGAGCGAGCGACAGGGCGCGTGACGTCATTGTTGCCTGGGCGACGCGCACGTTAGGAGCAAGTCCGCTAGGTGGCTCTGAGGGAGCGCCGCTAGTCGCCGGCGACGGCGTACGGACGGGCAAAAATCAATTTAGTGTGGAGAGCGAGCGAACGCGCGCGAGCGACGGCAGGCAGCACGGTGCAGCGCCAGCGCTAGCAGCCAGCGACAGAGCGGTGCCGGAGCAGAGGCGCACAAGATGGCCGAGGCGACGGCGGCCGCCGCTATCGCAGCTGCCGTAGCAGCAGCAGCCGCCGCCGCAGCCGCGCAGCCGAGGGCCGAGTGAGGGAGCGGACGCAGCCGAGGGCCTATCTCCGAGCGGCACGCACGTCGCCGCCATGGCGTAAAAGTGCGTCACGAGGAGGCGTAGCGCCGGGAACATTCCTCCACACAGTATGGCCTCGGTCGCCGCTTGGCTCCCCTTCGCCCGGGCGGCGGCCATCGGTTGGGTGCCCATCGCCACGCACCCATTGCCCCCTGCACCCATCCCCAAGGACCGGCGGAAGGCGGACGACGAGAAGCTGCTGATCAACGTGTCGGGGCGTCGCTTCGAGACTTGGCGCAACACGCTGGAGAAGTACCCCGACACCCTCCTGGGCTCCAATGAGCGCGAGTTCTTCTACGACGAGGAGTGCAAGGAATACTTTTTTGATAGAGACCCCGATATTTTCCGTCATATTCTAAACTACTATCGCACAGGTAAACTCCACTATCCTAAGCACGAGTGTCTCACGAGCTACGACGAGGAGTTGGCGTTCTTCGGCATCCTGCCCGACGTCATCGGCGACTGTTGCTACGAGGATTACCGCGACCGGAAGCGCGAGAACGCCGAGCGTCTCATGGACGACAAGCTCTCCGAGAATGGCGACCAGAACCTGCAGCAGCTCACCAACATCCGCCAGAAGATGTGGCGCGCCTTCGAGAACCCCCACACGTCCACTGCCGCTCTGGTCTTCTACTACGTGACGGGCTTCTTCATCGCCGTGTCGGTGATGGCCAACGTGGTGGAGACGGTGCCTTGCGGCCAGCGGCCCGGTCGCGCCGGCACGCTGCCCTGCGGCGAGCGCTACAAGATCGTCTTCTTCTGCTTGGACACGGCGTGCGTCATGATCTTCACGGCCGAGTACTTGCTGCGGCTGTTCGCCGCGCCCGACCGCTGCAAGTTCGTGCGCAGTGTGATGAGCATCATCGACGTGGTCGCCATTTTGCCGTACTACATCGGGCTCGGCATCACGGACAATGACGACGTGTCGGGCGCGTTCGTGACGCTGCGCGTCTTCCGCGTGTTCCGCATCTTCAAGTTCTCGCGCCACTCGCAGGGGCTGCGCATCCTGGGCTACACCCTCAAGTCGTGCGCCTCCGAGCTGGGCTTCCTCGTGTTCTCGTTGGCCATGGCCATCATCATCTTCGCCACCGTCATGTTCTACGCGGAGAAGAACGTGGACGAGACCAACTTCACGTCCATCCCCGCCGCCTTCTGGTACACCATCGTCACCATGACGACTTTAGGGTGAGTACCGGCGCGCGACACGAGGCCCGTTGGCCGGCAGCCAGCTTCGACACCCAGGCCAAGGTCGCGGTTTTTTTAGAACGCCAAGGTTTCGAGCGAGAAAGAAAACTTTGAAATGCAATTGTTGACGTACAATGCGCCCCTTCTCACGTCGTACGAGCTGCAGCGCGTAATATTCATTCTGCCGTGGGTTCAGAGCACATGCCACGCTCCAACGCGAGGCAGTACAATTTCACCTTCTGGGCAGATGAGTCATTGCATTTCCAATAGCATAATGCTCATTAGAACGCTGATCAAAAACCGTAGTGTTCTAACGTGACTACTCACAAATCGTTGTTACTTCGCCACACAAGAAATCAATATTATCTATAAACAATTTACATTTGAAATCTCTTCTGTGGGATAATAATATGCTGGTGTGAGGTATGTGTATGATATCATAGCTCAATGTCCTTAAATGAAC
Organism: Laupala kohalensis; assembly: GCA_002313205.1. NCBI lineage: Eukaryota > Metazoa > Arthropoda > Insecta > Orthoptera > Trigonidiidae > Laupala > Laupala kohalensis. The sequence continues at coordinate 130,675 of NNCF01126310.1, forward strand.
AATTATACATACGAGCTATTCATGAGATGATTGTGTTTCTTCAATTCGTATATCCCTGGCTTCGTCGTGATATCTGGTATGACGTAAACATTTCAGGGAAGATAAAATTAACCTTCTGGTTAAGAGATTCTTCAATGTACTGAAATCTGAGTCGAAAGCATGTCACTAAAATTGTTCCCAATCCTTTGATTTATTGGTTAAAGCATTCAAATATGTTGGCAAGCACATAATTACACATTTTGGGAATAACTTTTCGTGACATAATTAATTCGTTATTAATGTAAGAAAAGAAGAGGCTTTTGTGTAAAAGAAATCTTTTAAACTCGTATAGTACAACCGAAACCAGATCTGATGATAATTGATCAATAAATCAATAATGTTGTTAATCGCTTGTATTTCATTAAGCTATACAAATTTTCAACTTAGTGAAGTGAGAATTCCGGAAATGGAATATATTTAGTCTCACTTAACACGTAGTCCCTCCGTTCCCCTCTGATCGGGCGAGGTGAGTTATAATTAGTTTATACCCCATTCCCCATCAGCTGGACGTAGTATGCGAATGACCGCTAATGAATTGCTTTATGGAAAGGTATCTCCTAATGAAATAAATTCAAGAACATTAAAGGGACTCGATCAGAATGGATCCAAAATAGATCACCAGGAGTCAGAAATGTTTATAATTATTTTTGAAAAAGGAAATCTTAAAGATGGGGGAAGGGGTGTGGAATAAAATTGCACTGTAGTAGACTGAAAATAAAATCCATCACTGGGAATCTCAATAATTGTACTTTGTAACCAGAGGACCATAAATAATATTAATATCCTCCATTTTGTTATTGGCCTCCGAATTCATACTGGGATTAGTTTGTTATTGCGTGTAGGTCATATGAAATAAAAAATATTTACTCGCAATCGTTTCGATCTCTAGACATTCATTCTGCAAACGTACTGCACTTTAACGTAACTAGGTTAACACAAGTTAGATCGAATTATATCGAAGCGGTGACTAGTAAATATTGAGTTTTATTTTATATGACCTATACGCAAAAACAACCTAATCCCAGAAAACATTTCTAGTTTTATCTCTGTTACGGATAATTTTCGTTTGGAATCTATTCGTTGAATCCCTTTCTCATAACAATTTTCTTTTTACGAAATTCAATAACCGGACATGCGTCAAGCACTCATTTAACTCTTCTGTCTACTTTTCATATTAAAAGCTTGAAAAGGCGTCGACCAAATCAATGTGGATTTTCATGCAGAAATTCTATTTCTCCGAAGAACACATTTGGATTTCCTGCAATAATAATTGCTAGACGACAACGAATAATTATTCGGATCAAGAGGCAAATGACGTCAATATTCGTTTCGGGCATCTCGTGCTGAAGGCCCCGGCTTCGATACCAATCGAGGTGAAACAAAAGTAACGACCGAACGGAATAAATTTTCTTCTGACGTTCTTGAATTAGTACCGCGCTGCACACTAATCTTTTCCTTACGACCCGCGAGCTCTAGAACATTCTACTTTACATTTTTTATCAAACGTTTCGGGGAACAACTTATCTATCTGTGCTCTCGGAATTCATATTTGACGAGACAATTGGGTTCGGAATTACAACCTTATACATTGCAATGCGAAGATATTTTATTATGATACTAAATAATAAATATACTTAAAAAATAATGAAATATTCTTTTTAATTTTTCCAGCTGGAAGAAATATAAGATGGTTGATAGGAATCGAAATATCAAATTTACAAATAAATAAATAAATATCACCCATTAGTTCTATTTGTCAAGCAACATTCTGTCCAACCCCGTCCCCATTCCATGGCGGCCCGAACGATCGAGAGTTTATAGTAAATGGCCCGCGGGTTTAGAGGAGTTGGACAGCGCTGAACCAATATATCAATCTGTTTCTTATCAATCGTGGAATAGAACACCACGTGGAGGACAGAACGGTTCTTGAATCATTCCATCCATTTAAACGAAGTACGTAAGAGATAAATTACGGAACCGCGCCACGGTATATAACATGAGATATTTCGTTCTTTTGTACATTTCACCATGCGTTATAAAAATATTCGGTCTTCCGCAAACGTATCCGTATGCGATGTGATCGATGATGGATGTTATCTGCGGCACCTGAGGCCTTGTAGCCTCCGCCATTTATGACTTGAAGTGACGTCACCTCTCAAGGGCGAAGAGGCGGAGGAGGAGGGGGGTATCCTTGAGAGGTTCCGGATCGTATTGTTAAAGTTCCTCTTCTGAGAATGATGTGAACCGTTTACTTAGTTTTCTCACTTAACCTTTAAACGATGAAGGTAAAACATACTATGTGATAACTTTCGTTCAGGTGAAAAAGGCGACGAGTCTGGTATCGAACCAGGGACCCCTGCATTGATCGCAGGGGCGTTAACCACTACACCAACCATATACACCATTATTTGTGTGTATATTGGAATGTGCTTGTACGTATGAGTGTGTGTCTGTATCTGTTTGCAAGTGAATGTGTGTTTCTGTACGTATGTGAATATACACACATATGGACCTAATTTAATTTATTAATTTCTTAGATGTATTATCCTTCTCGCTTCTTGTGTACTATGTACTAATTTTCTAAACATTTTATTCCGTGTGTGTGTATTTTATAGATATTTGAGCGAAGATTTGTTTTTATTTCACATTATCGTATTATATATATTCTTATGTCTTATGTTTTCCATCTGCCACCGAGCATTGCTCACTTGCAGATTAATATACTATTATTATTATTATTATCATCATCACCCCTGCGATCAATGCAGGAGTTCCAGGTTCGAATCCCGGTTCGTCACCATTTTCACCCCACCGAAAGTGATCACACGTCTTCTCCACGTGTGGGGTGCACAGAAGAAATATTTGTAAAACAGACTAGTTTATAACGTATATGTGAACCTCGCGCGTCTTAGTTTTACCAAAGAAGTAATATCACGGCTTCTTAAATACCAATTTCATCGTCTTTACCACTATTGTAGGTAGCAGTTAACGAATCATGTTTTTCTTTCAATTTAAATACATTATTTCTCATTTGTTTTCTCCTACTCCTTTTTTTATTTTCCTTCGAAATATAGTCAGAAATTTGCTTCGAATGACTGTTTTACTACAGGAAAATATCATAAAAATTGATATAATTGTAGATTGAAATGACATTTTCTGAAGTCGAATCTGTTACTGTTCTTCTATCCGTCATGGCGACGAGACGGAAATCCAACACGGGGCTTCTGCATTCGTGTTAACCCGTTCGCCTCCCACCCGGAAAGACCAAAGAAACATTCCCTTACGGGAGATCAGTCAACCGGGCGGCACACTGTGTTGCTTAGCGTATGTGTTACTACTCGTTATGCATATATTTCTTACGTGCGTGTTGCTCCTTTCGTAGCACGCGTGACCTCGTGTAGTGAATAGGTAAGATAGAGTAAGATTCTCCGGAAAATAATGAACAAACGATGTGGACGGAAGGAAAGTAAACTCTGTGAAGCCGAATGAGATTTCAAGAATGTTCTGCTGCAGGTTGCATAATTTCATCGAAAAAGGACGGATGTGAAGCGTCATTAGCTGCATGATTTTTTTTTTTTTTT
>NNCF01126310.1:134500-219876 GCA_002313205.1 Laupala kohalensis
AAGAGGAAAATGAAAGATACCCTAGCCCTAATAGCGTCGGGATCGAAAAGAACAAGAGGTGACCAAGGGAGGTCAGAAAAGAGAAAGGAAGGAGCATGGCACAAGTAAGTGGAAGTAATGCCATACTCAGCTCGGGGCCCCGTGTTCGCCAAACACGTACTTACTACATGTAAGTCCCCTGGGGGGAGCTGCATGATGACGGCCGATTGATTTTGCATTTCCAAGTTTAACTGACTCTAGCTATACTCGGATCTGCATCGGAGGAATGAAACGAAGAAAAAAAACATAAATGGAGAAGCATGGACTTCATTGTTCTCCGCATACGTAGTTGTGTTCATTGATGGTTGGTAACAGCATTTTTCATTGTATATTATTCGTTTATTTATTTATTTACTTCCAGATCAACTGGTTTGAGGTTGGTACACACTGTAGTCATATATCCTTAAGGAGAATCGTATGATTATTTTGTGTTCCTCGCGTTTATGTTGGCAGTGATTACGGATGTTTGAGAAACTTAAATGTATCGCCAACCTCTAATCGCTTTTCATGCACGTGTGCGCCGATGTGCTCAGATCGTATGATCGTGTTCAAGTGACTTGTTTGTTGAACAAAAGTGCTATTGCTTCCAGCAGAATCGTTTAATAGAACTTGTATCTTGTATTTGTTAATAGCACTTCGCCATACTAAGTATAAAATACATTTTGATCAAGTTATTAGTAACATTGAGAGAGTTCAGTGGGTTTTCATTGTTATAAGTATTATGTGAAATTAAAACAGACTACAAAATATTTTTGTGATCCTTTTTTCAGCTCACTTAGTTTCAGTATCTCGATTAGTATTGTGTACTGTCTATCATATGGTCTTTTAACAAAATGGTCATAAATACTACAATTTGATTGTTTCACTACGTGATATTTAGTGCCACCGTTTGTTATTTATGCTAAAATACGATTGGCATTCTATTGAATATTTTTTTCTTGAGTTAAAGGCGCCATACGAAGTACATCAATGAAGTTACATAACCTCACATAACATCAGCTGAGGTGAATGACGTTCCAGTCTTTATCCGAGCGGGAGTGTTTCGAACGTTTCTTTCGTAGAAGTTGGCAAAATGCATAAGGGGGTCATGTTGATTTTTTTATGCAAATTTACGTGACTCTGAGTATAAATGTTACATTCGAAACCTTTTATCGATTTTTAACCTTCTCTTCGTCGATTTATCGCGTGGCAACTTTCGTATATTTGGTGTGCATAACAAAGCATATTTGCGTAGTTTTCTTAAATTGTCTTGTGTTAGCTTCATACAAAATTATTGTTGAAAATTACCCAAGAAAACTTCATAATTCACCGTGATATATACACTTAGTTACTAGAAAAGTATAGTCTCCTGTCATACGTTAATATTTTATTACCATAATTGTAGTTCATTATAAGAAAAATTTAAAAAGCCTTTTATGTAGCTACCGTAATTAAAAGTAATTTCTACCTGGGAGAATTGATGTTTTTGGGGAAGAAATTCTTATTTAGTTTAGTTCAATTCTATATTATTTCTGTTATACGACTCTTGTAAATATATGTAGCTATTTTAGATGAGAACATTAATAGTTCAATGATAACTTCGTTTTAAAATATGCTTCAAAACCAAAATGATGTACGCGAATATATACAATAGGAACCATTGTACAAAGGAAAACAAGAAAATCATTAAAGTATTAAAATTCATTCCATATCATTTATCAGGAATAACCGCTAATAAATAATAATAATCTAAAATAATAATTGCGTTGTTTATAATTATTATTTGGTGTGTTTGGGAGTTAAATAACCGCCAGAAAATAGCAAGGATGTTTATTTTGGTTTTGGTTTTTGAAGTGATTTTGTCATCTTCATTTCCTAAATCACATGAATTCACTTTTTTTCCCCGTTGTATTTGTGAATGGGAAATGTAGCTTAGTGCTATTGAAGCTAATCTACATGGGGCGACAGGAGGGAAGAATTGGACGAACCGCCTAGGTGAACCGCTTAGTTGGGTTTACGAACAATTTGGCCCACGTGGAAGGGTTAGTAGAAGTGGTTGGTAATAGTTAAGAGTTATTGATACTAGGAGGAGCTGGATAGAGGAAGGAAGGTTCGCTTTCAATTAGTCACAGCTATATGAACTGGGACATTAATGTCAATATAATAAATTTATTGTCAAAAAACCAGTACAAACTGTTTATGACCACGTGGAGGACAATAAACTAATTTACTCTCCGGAAGCAAGCGAGGGACGTATTCCATCAATTCCGATGAAGGGCCCTAAGGCAGAGGCGGATTCAAAAATTTCAGCAAAAATTCCTAGATAAGATAAAAAGTTAGCTGCGAGTTATAATACATATATAATGTCAATATGTTTGTAATGTGAAAAGCTACAAATTTTTCTGGCCCCATCGAGAATCGAACCCGAGATGAAGAACGCTGCCACCAGAACCACTACAGGGGCTAATGAATTCATGTGAAGTATTTTCTCCTTCAGTCTCGAGGGTCCATCCATCGATCAATAAGCCAGATAATGGAAACCTGTTTGGCATTCCTTAAAAAAGTAATTTTATTGATTGAAACCAATCATTTTTACGGCATCTTAATACTTCACCAGAAATTATAAACTCTATATATTTTGGAGTGTTATGTTTCCACTTTTAGTTGCAGGTCAAGAGAGGAATTCAATTCATTTTTTCCATATTCTGTCTCAGAGAATGAAAAAAGGAAAATTTTCTCGGTGAGGAAAGATTACCGTTAGTCGACAATAGAAAGAAAGTATGAATGGTAATAGTGCTCCGCTTAAACTTTTAATTATTGTATCTTATCCTTTTCTGGAAATCGGAGGTTGGATAATTAGTTCTGGGAATCGAGTAAAGCGTAGCTGTATCATGAATTACTCAGTCCCTATAAGTCTACCTAATTACCGACTGGTGAAATTACTTATTGGTGTATCTGCAGCTGGCTTTGCGATGGTGTTTGCCTCTGGGAGATTAGCCGCTTACTGTCTCTGTGTTCTGATTGCTCCATTTGAACGTTGGAAGCTACCAATGGGCGAAATGAGCTCTTTTCTTTTTCACCAAAGTGTGAAAACGGAAAATGTCCCGGGGATACGAAATGAAGTGGAACGTTCTACATTTACTTCATGTAGAACTAGCAGATCTACCCGTCGCTGTCCGGAATTTGAAGAGAAATTTAAAACAATCATTACTGTAGTTAAAGCATGCGTCAGGAGGTCTGGATTTTATAGCTCATTTTAAACGAACATACTCGAGATTCTGATATAATATTCGAAATTCATATATTCGTGAAATTAGTTTACTTTTGGTAATTTCAAAACGAAAATAACACGATGAGAACGTACGATTCTTTACTTATGCTTCGTAATTTCAAATAATCTTAAAATCCAGGCTTAACGGAAACACTAATTATACAGAAAGCTTAATAAACAGAGTGCAAGTTGAGTTCTGAGTTCTTTAAATTTCAATTAATTTTAGGTTATATATTGGAAAACAATGTTCTTCACAGCCTGTATATAATTTTAATTCTACGATTCGGTCACGTCGATTATTCTTTAGAGGACACATTACTATGCTTCATACGCAACAGAAATGAGTGAAAATTTACATTTTAAAGGGACACCCTCTTCCTGCTCCTGCAATTCATCAATATTAACCATACGTTGAATTTTAGTTGCAATAATCCTTACGATGCGTTCTTAAAAATTTCAAATAATTCCATTGATTACTTTTTCCGATTATAACAGTACATGTTTATTAAATAATTTCTTTTATAAATTATAAATCCACCGTTTCCCTCGGACCCTTGATCGGAATTGATGGAATGGTCCCTTGCTTGATTCCGGAAAGTAACTAAGTTTATTATCCTTCACGTGCAACTGACTTATTTCATACCACAGACATTCCAAATGAATTTATTTATTCTCAATAAATAGGATATGAATCTGAGTGATCGCTTGTACTTGTTTATCACGCGTGCGATGTTTATAAGATTTTGAATGATTGATTGAAAGACCAGCGCTTTAAGAAACTAGATATGCTGAAAGTCATGTAACGAAGTCGAAAATTATGCAATATGGCTGCCTAACACGAATTGCCAACTTCTAAGAATTGAAGTAATATCCGGATAAATATTAATAGTTATCACAAAGGCGACTATTTGCTATAAAAAAATTAATGACTCAACAAACTAAGACACAACGTAATATTCGGTCCACACGCTCCATGCAAAACGAACAAAATAGCAACACAAGATCAAGTGAATTGAATTGATGTCAAAGGTTGGCGATGGATTTAATTTTTCAAAAATTCGAATGTCCTGCCAACATAACGCGAGGTACAAATATCATTACTCCTGTGAACGATGGCGAAGTAAAAGCGTAGGCTACACTGTGCACAAACTCTACACCAACATCAAGCCAGTTACTGACAATAAATAAATTTATAAATAAACTAGCTGAGTACTCGGTGTTGCTTGGGATTTTTCTTATACAAATCTTTTGCTCGGGAAAAAAAGAAAATCTATCTATATTGAAAGATCAAAATACTTTTACTCAATGGTTTCTTAAAACACGAACTGCGCCTTAATTGTTTAAATTCATAATAATACAAATAGTATAGACCATCTTGCGGGAGCCGCGTCAGTTGAATTTTCGCTTCCGAGACAAAAAGCGGCTGCTCTATTTCATTAAATTTCTAAACTACTACTACTTCCTGCTAGACCTGTTCCCATTTACTTGGGGTCGGTTTTTACTTGTAAAATATAAACTATTTGTCGAAATTTCACGTTTTAAAGACATTTCTTATCATTGTTAAATCCACAAAACAAATAAACAATTAAATGCGAGGATTGCTTTTTCCTTCTTAAATTATTCTCTTAATATGAAGTATTTCAACGCATCCATTTTTAAAAACGTTTTATCGATGATTTAGGTTTACGTAAGTAGATAGACATATGCTTCCGCGGACTTTTTTGTAGAACTCATTGAGGCAAACAATATTGCCATATGAATTATCATCTATCTCTAACCGTTTAGGCAGCGTAAGCAAATATAACTCTTGTTTCTCGATTTTATCGAAATTTCTTGTCAAAAACCATACCCGTTTTTCTCATCACACATTTAAAAAAATATAAGTTAACCCATGTTCATCCTGGATATCTAATCTATCCCCTTGCCAAATTTCATCACGATCGGTTCTGTGGTTTAATCGTGATCAAGTAACGAACAGACAGACTCATTTCCGCGTTACGCATTTATATATTAGTGTGGATGATTATTGTCAGAAAAACAGAAACAAACTCCATATGACCACACTGAGGACAATGAAGTAATATCCTGCGACTAATATATAATAAACTAATAAAAACAGAGCGTTTCCGTTCATGGTATTTTTCTTAAGTTGAATTTTTCGTAACATGACTTTCAGTGTAGACGTGACGTGAACAGAGTGGTCATTTCCATGACCTTGAATCGATCTTGCGGCACTACGAACTGCTCCATACCTGCGCTGTTCATGCGACCTTGTCTCTTTATTTAAAGCGCAGTGGATTTCCTATCGTCGCTCAATTTGCTGCTTTGATCAACATCCTCCGCGCAGTCAAGATTCAAACAGCTCTCCTCGTGTTGCTCAAATTTCTGGAACACCACTATTCATAGTGGGAATTTATACAAAACGTTTATGAACTATGAGTGAAAGTACAGAGTAGGAAAGCGGGAAGGGTGTTCTTTACTTAATATTTTTAACTGACATGGAGAAAGTCAGTGTAGCAGTCTGTACGCATTTAATTTGCAAAAGTTTTTTCGTCAATTGCGCTTTGCAAATAACCCTCGCCTCAACCAGTGATGCGAAAAAACTCGTTCATGTTAAATAGTTATAGACTACTACACAACGCCTTTTTCATTGGAACACCTCAATAAATCTGGAACAGGAGTTTTAAATTCACCAGTTACAATTATCAATATTTCTAAGAACTATATTTTCAAAACAATCATATGATCTTCAACATTGTTCCTAGGCAAAGAATATTAATTGTGCATTGGGTTGCCTTTATGACAATACATGTAAATACTTAATGTATAATATAAATGACTATGCAAGACTGAATTTTTTCTTGTGAGATTTTGCATTTTTCGGCAGCCAAAAAAATTGATTTCAGATTTTGTTCTTGGGGTCACCATGAATTCTTAACTTTTCTCTTTCAACTGATGTTTCAGAAGGAAATATCGGATTGACAATTTCAATGTCTTTTGATAAATCCTACAGCGTACCACACCAAATGACGGGTGAACCAATTAAACATAATGTTCGGAAATAGTGTTTAGGTTTCGCTATTGCTAACTCATTTTTACCTGCACGTGAATGTTTGAAAGTTGTGTCTTTGAGAGGAGAGTAAATTTGCTTAGGTAACGAGTTTTCACCGACGTATAATACACGATATCTTGGCGGTTGAGCTTCTCTGGTATGAAAAATACGAACTTGACTCTTCCGGCAATTTGGGGAAATGGAATGGCCAATACTACTCTCGCCATTCCGTGAATCGAATCGCTCGTCAGCTCATGTGTGGGAAATCGTGCGAAGGGAACGTTTCAACCCCAACGAGAGTATTGTACCGTGACGGTCAGACGGTCAGAGAAGAAGCTACGAAAATGGAAAGGGGAATTTCTCATAACTTCCAAAAACGGTACGCGCAGTTCCTCATACTACTGCCACGTGTTTATGGACCACGTGAATAAACGCACTCTGCCATTGGAATTGCTGAATTCTATTCCTTCTCAAGTCTATTGAAGAACTCGGAACCTTGCAACACAAACAGTGGACTGTGAGAAATTTTGAGGAGCAAATTTGGGCTGTACGCAGAAGCTTCGTACGTCTTTCGCGCTTTGCTCGACACGCTGCGGGTAGGGCGAGTACCGGTATTGGTGATGCGGTAAAGAGCAAGTAACCCATCCACACTATTCGCTATTCGGCGACTGGTCGCTCGGGTTTCGTCCAATGACGAATGTCTGAAGCTACCTTCAGCAACAAGAAATTTGACAAAGTACGATCGAAGTTGATAGGCCAATTAAATCAAATATTGCACTGGGAATACTACAAACAGAGAAGCGTGTACAGAGAAAAAGATTGAAAATTAAACCTAACAGATTTCATTTCCTTCAAGTTTTACTACTTACGGACTACGTAAAAGTATTTTTTTTTTCGAAAACGTGTTGCGAAAATGTGAAAGTGGTAATGTTTTTTTATCGAGTCCTGTTTCCAGTGACGAAGCCACTGTAAACTTCACAAATACACTTCACATCAACAGGAAGGTATGTAGACAAAATGTGCGATTCTAGGGATTCGAAACCCATGCAAGAACTCTTGTATCATCAGGATACTATCCGCGTGACTTAGGATCATATACAACATTTGCAATGCAATAAAATTAAAATATTTGAGTTTTCCTTCATTTTAGACCAGGTCTCAAGACTGTACGTTTAAATATGACTGAATTATAGTATTGGAGGAATTGGACAGATGTTGACAGATGACAGTTCATGACAAGCAGTAAAAGATTTTGTCATTCTGTTTTTATTTATTGATGCAAAAGGCTTTTTCGGCCGCATGGCGGCTATCTTCAGTGCTGGGTTCTTTGGCAAGCGGTGGCGGAAAACTTTAAAATACTGTACATTTAAAATGCCGAAAAGACCTTCTAAATTAGTACAAAACAAAACAAAATTGTTTGTGTGACTACATCTTCTTTATACAATGATAGGCATACTACCTACACCAAACTTCGGCATATTGAAATTATAACCAATAACAATAATTTTACCCTGTATATTGGTTGGAAATTGGTAATTTGTAATTGTGCGTTATAAATTGCATTGAAATGAAATTGGTACAAAAAACGTCCGGAAATTATTCCTGCATGTAGATTGTTACCATCAAATAACAAACCGATATTTGAATCCCTCTGCGTTATACGTGGAATATCTTTGCTGATCCGTACTTCACTTTCGACCAGAGAGGGAAACCATCGGTTCTTCCACGAAGCCCCATCGCGCGAAATGTTTTGTTTCGCAATCCCGTGATGGAAGACTCATTAGTTGCTCCATGCTCAAAAGCCATTCGGCAAATAACAGATTGGCGATTTTCGCGAAATGAAAATGGTAGACTGAAATTCCGCTTTTTGGTCGTTTAAATGTTCTATATAATTGAAAAAATGGTTGATTGCAGCATTTTGTGTCATTTCAAATGGAACATAAAATATCCGTGAAGATAATTTTAGGAAAACAATTTTATTCGGCTGAAACTTCCGAACTCGCTGTTTTTCCTCGAAACAAAGTGATAGTGACAAAGTAACGCATTTCACGAAACTCTTTCGTCTCCAATTTCTATCCCTCTACTGAAAGGAAGTTATTGAAGCTTGTTCCAATGAGCGGAGTTAAGAACTCCTTGGTTTTCATTTGACTTTTAGCTTACGATCTTCAAAACAGTGTTCTTCGCAGCCTTTAAATCCTTTTTTCTTCTGCAATTCGGTCGCGTGGATCGCCCGCCTCGCGTAACGCGGACACGAGATTCACGTCTAATGATTTGCAGCCAATTTTAATTGTTTTCTCGCTATTGTAATACATCCATATTAACCATACTCTGCATTGAAATTTTAATAACCCTTAAGAAGAGTCATTTAAAATTTAAATAACTTCTACGATTACTTTTTCTGTCTTCCATTCCATAGAATTCACTTTTATCGATATCTGCGTTGTTCAGTTAAATTCTTTCCCACAAGATCTTAATGTATTAAAGTTCAGTGGAATGAAGCATGCTAGAAAATATTACATATTTTTGCATGTTTTTAGATTTGGGTGAAATTGGTAAACTGAATAAGGTACTTAAACAGCGAACTCGCATTGCAGTAGAAATGTCCCCTTCTGTTACCTAAAATACTGAAGCCATTTAAAAATTGGGTTTGACCTTGTTTCGAAATATCGATTTCGAGAAATGAGCGCTATTTGTCTTTGAATTTCGTGCGCACATCTCGTGACTTCGTCAAACGAACACTTTTTTTTACATTTTTTGTGGAGGTCGAATGTAAACTGGAAATGTTGATACTTTCCTTATCTCACGGAAATGGAAAAGAACGCTCGTGGACTGAAATAGTAGCACAACTGAAAAACTACGATTCTTGAACAGAGTATTGCATCCCTTAATGGTCCATATTATTGTAAGTCTCTTAATGTTCTATGTATTTTCATAGCAATGAAAACTTTTGACCCATTCATCTCAAAACGTGATTTTAGTGTCTTGCCACTCTTGCTGCCAGCGAGCGATAAGTTCTATAATCTGGACGAATTATAGTTCCCGAGAATTATCACTGAAGTGTAGTCGGAAGGCGTATGGTCATTAGTTTTTGTTTAATAATAAAAAATTATAATAAATTTATTGTCAAAAAACATTACAACTGCGTATGACCACGCATTTTGGTAAAAGAGCTCGTCAAAGAAAACAGAAAAAAGGATAGCGAGAGATTCAATATTTCAACAGCGCTTCACAGCGTCATCTAAAAGATTTTCAAAATTAATTTTAATTTTACGATTGTAATGATAATGAAGAGTCCATACAATCGGAAAGAAACCAAACACGATAGAGGATTTTTATAAAAATGTTTGTGATTTTATTTTTTTGTAATTTTTATTTTCGTTCTATAATAAAGATAAATAAATTTATTATAACTTACGACATTTCTGGGACAGTCACAATATTTATACATATAAATAGTGTATAAAAAACCCTTTACACACACACACATATATATAAGAAATGTAATTTATAATTAATTCTTTCAGTTTCTTGCCGGTGTACGTAAATTTTCGTCTTACAAAAGTTTGTGCACCATTTCGTAGTAGAAGTCCCTCTACCGAAGGAACTGATTCCAATCCATCCGCAGCAGAGGCGAGCGAGCGTTCGTTCGTTTGTTCATTATTGATTCGCGTTCGTCTCGCAGGGGAGGACAAAGAGCAGTGAGGCATCTGGCGCGTCCTCAGATATCGATAGTCGGGACACATGGGCCGTGTGCACCAATTACGGCGCTGCCTCACCATCTGGTGCAGTCGGAAGCATCCAGCAGAGGTAAAATGTTGTGCTCCTTGAATTTGTATACACAAACATATTATAACGTATAAAACACACACATGTATTCTACAGAAATCTTAAAAATAAAGCGACACCTACTTCCTTCTGTAGGTTAAGAAAGTTTTAAAGTTAATGAGAAACAAAGAACGAGACAAAAAGCACTCACAAAGTTCGCGAATTTCTAAGTGTCTTTCTTTCTGCTTTTCAGTAACTTCAAAACTTTTTAAATTTAAATATATACAAGCATCAAAGGACAAAACTTCTTTCAGATTTATTTTTAAGAAAATTCCTTCCACAAAGGTTAATTGCAGACACTACTCTAGCCTTACACCAATTTTCAAGTTATTCCATGAGAAAATAGTGAAAACCCTAGTTTAAAAATCCTAGATTGTGTCCTTCCCAGTTTTGGTTTTCCATTCAAATTGATATCATTCGATTTTTTGCCTAATTTTTATGCTACGTTTACTGCACTCCAAAATTTCTAATATATAAGAAGATATTCATGTTTATAGAATATGGAGTTAACATACATAGGGGGGGGGGCTTAAAATCTTTCAGATTTGCTTTTCAGCAAATACCTTTCACATGGGTTAATTACAGACTCTAGCGTCACTAGTTTTTCCATGACCAAATAGTGAACACCCTTTTCGAAAATTCAAGAATGTGCCCTTCATAATTTAGATTTTCCATTGAAATTGTTAAAGTTTGATTTTTCTTGCTAAATTCTTTTTTGCTAAAATACTGCACTCCAAAATTCCTAGTATATCCGAAGATATTCAGGTACGGTTAACATGCATCGGAGGGCATAATGTCTTTCGGATTATTTTGCTGAAAATTCCTTGGGCTAATAGCACACTGTAGCGTGACATAATTTTTCAAGTTATTACATGACCAAATAGTGAGCACCTTTGTTGAAATTCCAAAAATGTGTCCTTCCTAATTTTGTTTTTCCGTTCAAATTGACCTTAATCGATCGTTTTTGCTAAAATGATTTTTGGTTAACTTTCTTCACTCCAAAATTTCCGGAATACCCGAAGATATTCGCGTTCATAAAAAAAGGTTTATATGCACTTGAGGGCATAACGTCTTTCATAATTGCTTTTCAGAAAATTCCTTTCACAGGGATTAATTACACACTCTACTATAGCTTGACAGCAATTTTCAAGGTATTCCATGACCAAATAGTGAACACCTGTGTTCGTAGATTGTGTCGCTCCAATTTTGTTTTTCATTCAAATTGACCTTTATAAGTTTTTCCCGCTAAATTATTTTTTGCTAAAATACTGCACTCCGAAATTCCTAATATATCCGAAGATATTCACGTTTATAAAAAGGTCGGGTTAACATGCATTAGGAGGGATAACGTCTTTCAGAGTATTTCTTACGAAAATTACTTTCACAAGGCTTTTTACAGACTCTACTTTTGTCTGACACGAATAGGTTAAATTTTTGACGAATTCCTTGTGAGAGAGCAGCTTTTTCTTCCACTGCGTTTGTGAATGAGCCGTCGTCATTCCTTTCTCTTCCTTCAGAGTTTTTGTTCCCCCACATTTACTCTCCCTACTTCCTTTCTTTATTTTTCCTTCGTGCTGCTTTTTCTCGTGGAAATGCGGGAAATAAACATGTATTCCGTGACATCAATTCAGTGTTGCTGGCATCAAATGAGAAGTCAAATGGTAAAACCATTTTATGAGAGAACGTTCGTTCAGGAATCTAACTCGGGATCAAGCGATAGTGTCCCGGATTCGATTCCAGTCTAGTGGCCATTTTCATTTGGCTGAAGATTATCACATGTAGTCTTCACGTATAGGGACAAGGTAGAAATACTCCGTACACTTTTTGTATTATTGTGACCTTTAGTATTTGAACGGTTAAAATTAGTACTTACCGTTACATGTAACCTTCAGTTCTGACCAAGTCTGTAATTGATGTTAATTACACGGTGACTTTTTTTAAATTGTTCCCCAAGAAACTGACGATAAACGTGTATTTTTGTAAACTTCTCCGTTCAGTATTTTCTGGGTCTGCAAAAAGGTTTTAAATTATTTTCATTACTTCCGAGCTCCACTAAGATTTCATCAGTGGTTTCTCCTTGAAAATCCCTTCAATGGCAAGCAGCTCTCTCTTCGGACCTCCTGTCGCCGTTTCATGGACATGGAATTTGTTCGTTTATTTTCCGGTTTCAATTCGAGTGTATTCAACGCAGTCGAATGAGGCTAAGTGAAGTTCGCCGGGATGTTTTTTTTCTTCTCAATCGATTCGAACGATCTTTTGGACTTTGCTCAGGTAATTTTGTACTTCACTCGCCTTCAGTTTTTTAATAGTTAATCAATGAAATTATCGACTTTTTGGCTGTGCTTAAATCCTGTTAATATGATCACGGAATAATGAAACTATTTTTATCGATGTATTTGGACCTTCCCGACTTTGCTCATCCACTGCTCTTAATAGCAATAGCTTGTTTGTGCAATCAAATTTAAAAACCAGAAGCATTGTGTATTAAGCATGCACGCCGGCATTTATTCCTTATCCGGCAGACAATTCGAGTCAATACAAGTACTCCGTCGGTATCACAGGTGCTATTCTCGGTTTTAAAAGTTTACCACTATGGTAACATTAGCAGTCGACGTTACTTGTGATGTCTATTTTTTTGTATTTGGTGGTCTGTTGAAAACAATTTGCAGAGTTGCGCAAGGCAACGAATATCGTGATGGCCAGATGAGCTGCACGCATGACCCTGCTCTTCGTCAGGTTGTTCTATCCATGCGCGAACGAGAAATAACTTTCGGAGAAACGCACATTTAGACGCTTACAATCGCAACAAGGTTCTAAAGGAACATTCTTAAAAAGAATTGTTGTAGACCGTCAATTTGAGAAAGTAATTGGAAATACTCGAAATATTGGTTATTTGCATGTTATGCTTTCGTCTTGAGGTGCAAAATTTTTGAAACCGCTTCTAATGGGACGGTCCCTTGCTTGCTTCCGGAGCGTCCTTAAATAAGGTTGTTATTGCTTTTTGACATAAAACCGTTTTTGTCTCTTTTCATGGAACAAATATTTCTTTGGAGATTTTATTGTATTTTGGCCAGGCATGTTACTTCGGTGGCAAAAGTGATGCCAATGGAATGAATCATATATTTTACTCGAATACTTTTTCTGTGCGTAGTTGAAATGTATATTGTATAGATGGACTCGTTGTTTCAAAAGATAAAGCGAGTCAGACTCTGTAACTTTTTATCTTCCTGAAAAGCTGTGTAATGTTAGTTCCATTTCCACATCTCCTCGAATCTATACCCCTTGGAGCGAAAAGTGATGTTTCTCTATTGAATCCCTAAAACACCCTTTAAATTATGAGCAACCGAACTTCAACAGAAGGCACGCAAACCTAAAACAAATCAGTTTTCACATAATATTTTGAAAAGATATTATTGAATTTTTGCAGCTGTTCTTGCAAAACACTTACTTTCTCAAAATGTCATAATATTGAGTTCCACCACTATTTCCCCTAGAGCCTCGAATGGACCAACACTCAAGTTAATAAATCACGGAGATGTACAATTGTTTTCTTTATTCTTCTACTAATTGTTCAAAAACACAACTATGAATAATAACGAAGAAAAATGGCGAATTAATTTCTATCTATCAGCAATATTGCACAAAGAATATTCAGGCACACGCTTGTCTCCTTTGAAATGCAGTACAAACATGCGAAACTGTTTAGGGATTTAAACATCTCACCTCGCAGGAAATGAAATAACTTTGTCAAATGGTGACCTAGAAATAAGAGACGTAGAAATACTACGGAACATTATCTGCAGATCAAATGTAAACTTCGATCAGTTTCGTGATTTGAAATTTTCTCTGTTTTGGAAAACGTGTTTCGTCCACAAGACGCGATGTCAATTATTTAATATAAACGACTGGCGAGAAATGTTTTTGAAGTTGAAATCACAATAAGTACTTTACATGTTACTCTGTTCACTTCCATCGATTTGAGTAATTTTCGTAATTTTCTTTCACGTATGTTAATAGCCGTGTGAATAATGCACAGCAGGAGCCTTTCGCTCCGCGGGACTGGCCGGGCGCCAAGTCCATCTGACGCGGGGAAATGTGCTCTCGGCCCGATTGCACTTGCCAAAAAGATAGGTGTAAATTTAGAACAATCTGACATAGATAGGGAAAGCGGAGATGTTTTCCTTGCTCAGCTCGAGCAATACCTTCTGATACAACAAATACACCTCGCTGCTGGCCGAGTGAGATGTGCTCTTTGCGGAGTAATGGGACACGAGCGGCTTCGTTTTCTTCTGAAGCAGACGGATGTATCGAAGTTGCGCGGATTCTCTTTGTTGACGCGTTTTGTGTCATGGTAGGAGTCCTGCAGAAAAAAAAATGTTAACCATTCTTACTAATACATTGCCGACGCTCTATTACAATAATTAACCACGAATATAATAATAATTATAATAACAATAATAATAACAATGATAATAATAATTATAATAACAATAATAATAATAATAATTATTATTATTATTATTATTATTATTATAACAATAATTATTATTATTATTATTATAACAATAATTATTATTATTATTATTATAACAATAATTATTATTATTATTATAACAATAATTATTATTATTATTATTATTACAATAATTATTATTATTATTATTATAACAATAATTATTATTATTATTATTATTATAATTATTATTATCATTGTTATAATAATAATTATAATTATAATAATTATAATAGCAATATTTATAATAATTATAATTCAAATTGAAATTTATTTCCAGTTTTTGCAAAAGTTTTACATAAGTTTACAAAAAGGTATATTGCAAGTTATATAAATTGATTTAATAAGCAAATATATGCAATATTCTCTATAATATGTGATTACAACAAGTTGTGAAATGATTTTCCTATGTAAACTGTATATTTTGTGTCTATATTGTTAATGCTACAGATACAAATTGCAAACTCTCAAAGTTATTGATAACTTGTCAGAGAGTATCATCTTTTGTTCATCAAATTAGTATTTATCTACTACTACTACTATTACCCTTTAGTTTCATAATAAGTACATTTTATTTAATAATTTGACAATTCCATAATAATTTTCACAGTTATGTTCTGAACTATTTACATGTAACAAGTGTATTGAATTTTTATAAATTATTCTTTAATATCAAATTTTTACCTCATTTTTGAATATGTGCTTTGATTGTATTTCAATTAGATTATCTGGTAATTTATTTAATAATTTTGGTATTATAATTTATAATTTTCTTTCTCCATATTTATTAAAGTAACAAGGGATCTAAAAATTGTATTTTTTTCTTGTTTCATGCATATGTTCATGTATTTCTAATATGTTTGTATTAAACCTATTATTTAATAACACTACATACTCCTACATATATTTAATATTTAAGATTTTTTCTTCTGAGTATATTTTATTAGTATTAATAAATTTATCTTTACTAACAAAATTTATTGCTTTATCCTGAAGTTTTTGTAAGATATTTAACTGAGAATTTGATGTGGATCCCCAGATGGAGATTCCATATCTTAAAACTGATTCGAATAATGCGAAATAAACAATTTGAAGTATCTGCCGTGGTGTAATTTCTCTTATGCTGTTAATTCTCCATATACAGAATCTTAGTTTCTTTGTAATATACACAGCATGCTCCTTCCATAAAAAGTTATTATCTATAATTATACCTAAATATTTAAGACTATTTATTACCTCTATCTTGTCTGTGCATTTACAATTATGGAAATGTTTCTGAATACAGTTTATGTTGTGGAAAATAATTTTTGCATCAGTTCTTGTGGTATGTGAAGTTGTAATATGTAATAATTTATTAATTTTAAATATTTTATTAATTCTAAATCCCATTTCACGTATCCAACTTTGAAATTTATTAAACTCACTTCACAAAATTTGTGCTGCGCTATTTTGGTCTCTATTAAATGAAATTATCATCTGCATAAATGAAGAATTTACATTTTTCGAAACAATCTTTTAGGTCAATTACATAATTATGTACAGTAATGGTGCCAAATAACTTCCCTGTGGGATTCCTTTATCTATTTTGATACTGTCACTGCAGTTGTTCATGGTCATATAGCTATGGTAATTGGCTATGGGGGGATGTAGCTCAGTTACCAAGTCAAAACCTTTTTATCTGCTAAACATTTTGGATTTCTGTAAATTTTGCTATAAAGCGTGAAGCAAGGGGTTTCGAGTGAGATGAACTAGAATAAAAAATATCAATTGGGAAGGATACAATGTAGGATTTTCAACTTGGATGTTCACTATTTTGTAACGGAATAACATGAAAATTGGTGTCAGGCTAAAGTAGTGACTGAAGTTAACCACGTGTTAAAAGAATTTTCTTAAAACCAAATTCAGGAGAATATATGCCCCCCAATGCAATACAAACAGAACTCTACCCCTTTATAAACGTCAAAAACCTTTTTATCTGCTAAAAATTTTGGATTTCTGTAAATTTTTCTATAAAGCGTGAAGCAAGGGGTTTCGAGTGAGATGAACTAGAATAAAAAATAATAATTGGGAAGGACACAATGTAGGATTTTCAACTTAGATGTTCACTATTTTGTAACGGAATAACTTGAAAATTGGTGTCAGGCTAAAGTAGTGACTGAAGTTAACTACGTGTTAAAAGAATTTTCTTAAAACCAAATTTAGGAGAATATATGCCCCCAAATGCAATGGGAACAGAACTCTACCTCTTTATAAACGTCAACACCTTTTTAGCTGCTAGAAATTTTGGTTTTCTGTAAATTTTGCTATAAAGCGTGAAGCAAGGGGTTTCGAGTGAGATGAACTAGAATAAAAAATTATAATTGGGAAGGATACAATGTAGGATTTTCAACTTGGATCTTCATTATTTTGTAACGGAATAATTTGAAAATTGATGTCAGGCTAAAGTAGTGACTGAAGTTAACCACGTGTTAAAAGAATTTTCTTAAAACCAAATTTAGGAGAATATCTGCCCCCCAATGCAATGCGAACAGAACTCTACCCCTTTATAAACGTCAAAACCTTTTTATCTGCTAGAAATTTTGGATTTCTGTAAATTTTGCTATAAAGCGTGAAGCAAGGGGTTTCGAGTGAGATGAACTAGAATAAAAAATAATAATTGGGAAGGACACAATGTAGGATTTTCAACTTGGATGTTCACTATTTTGTGACGGAATAACTTGAAAATTGGTGTCAGGCTAAAGAAGTGACTGAAATTAACCCCGTGTTAAAGGAATTTTCTTAAAACCAAATCTGGAAGAAGTTATGGCCCCCGATACAAGTTAACCCCACTTTTTATAAACGTGAATATCATCCGATACATTTGGAATTTTGAAGCGCAGTTAATTTAGCAAAAAGGTATTAAGCAAGAGCAATGGAATAAGATTCATTAGAATGGAAAACCAAGAATAGGAATGACACGATTTAGTAATTTCAAAGAGGGTGTTCACTATTTTGTGACGGAATAACTTGAAAGTAGATTCCAAAATCAAGTCTCATACTTGAAAACGCAGGTGGCTTTAGGACATACCTAACCACAATTTCGTACCTACAATGATTATAATGAAAGTAATTTTTCTGTATTAAGATGATAATATACGTAAAAATTACTAAAACTCTTCAATATAAAAATAATTAATGAAACGTTCAACCGAAAAACATTGACGGAGATTTATTCTAGCTGCGTTTGGACACGCATAAATGTTGGAAATACACCTGCACCATTTAGTCACACAAAGGCTTTGATGAGGTACGATGGGAATCGGTAATTTTGCAAATATGAAGAAGCGCTATATATTATTTTAACCGAATAAAACCTAGGAAAGATATGTCCAGAATTAACATAGTCGGGGTACATATCATTTTCTAAAAAAAAAAAATAGTCTCCTCTCAATAAAAAGGCATCGTAGAAGTGTAATTCAAATAATTATTAGTCGTCTACTGTAGACGAAAAAAGGAGTCGTCAATTAATATCGTAGATAAATGTTTACCTTATTAGGTTAAAAAAAGACTTTTACCCAATATTAATTCTATCAACGCAATTAAATCAATGATAAATAAGATTTTATTTCATGGTCATATAGCTATGGGGATGTAGGTCAGTTACCAAGTGAGTAGGAAACAAATGAATGGATAAAATAAACAACTCGTGATTTCTTAGTGAGAGTGACAGGTGCAATAAGGAAGAGCTGTCGAGTTCGAAGAAATCTTCATTCCGTAATTTATTCGAATCCAGAAATGGTGAAAGTGAAGAAAGTAGTGTTTTCTCTCCATAAGAGACGGAATGACTTAAAACAGCGCCTCATTCGGAAAATACAGCTTCTTGAGGAAAATAATATACAACTGGCGAAACATCTTGTACAAAAGGCGTCGGAGGCACGTGAGGTGGAAAAGCTAAGATACTTGTACGATTCTCTCAGGATAGACAGTACAATATTCGTCAAAACTATGAATATATACAATTGTAATATCGAGAGACTAGTAAAAGATGCAAGTTACCTACGTATCTCTTCACAAATAAAAGGCGTAACCAATGATGCTAACGACATCATTATCGCATTCACGAAACTTCTGGCCTGTACTCCTGAGGAGACACCCAAAGAAGAATTGTATTTTCGTGAACTGAAGGAATCGTCAAAAGATAAAATTAATGTGTTAGAAACAGTGACAGAGTATAATGAAACTCCAAGTACAGATTATATGAGGAACAAAAGTGCTTTAGACGGACAGGTTTCTTCGGAAAGCGAAAATTCTAGTGATGACGAATACATTCTCTCTGAAAGTGAAGCAAGCACGAGTGCTCAAAATTCTACGCCGAAGCAAAACGCCCTGGTCAGAGAACTCCGTGATATTACAGATTATTTGAGAAACATAAGTGCTTCAAACAGCCGCAATAAAACTGCTATAGATGGACAGGTTTCTTCGGAAAGTGAAAATTCTAGTGATGACGAATACATTCTCTCTGAAAGTGAAGCAAGCACGAGTGCTCAAAATTCTACTCCGAAGCAAATCGCCCAGGTCACTGAACCCCATGGTGTTAAAAGTACTGAGAAAAAGAACGAAGTTTCTGGCAAAATAACAGATCCACGAGGGGAACAAATTTCAGCTCCAAAGGGGTCCAAAGATAGCAACGGTTTGCAAGAACTTTCAGATGATTCACGGAAACAACGACCCACAAAATCCGTCAGTGATTCAGGAACACGGACACCAAGTTTCCCTCCGCTAAGAGCCACGGAAATCGTAACGTATACAAGTAAAGTAAACGACCTTTCATCTAAAGGAACCAAACGTGTGTCATTGGAAGCCAAGGAGCCCTTGCTACCACCAATAGCAGAGAGGGAAACTGCTACGCTAGCGCGAGCAAATTCAAATGACTTGCCATCGAAGACGAACTTGAAAACACCACATATTAGCGATTTAATTAGAATCTCCAGTGCTGCAGGAAGAGACGAGAGATTCCAGAGGGAAGGAAATGAAAGAAATCATAGCGATCAAATGTGTCCAAAGGCAGCATCCAAGTTTTCTAACTACGCAGCTTGGCTTCAGGACTTGGACTAACTTCAGTTATACGGCAGGTTTGGAAAAATATTCTTTCAAATATGTTCTCTGGAAAGACGAAATCAGTCGTTTATATAGATATCATAAAAAATGGAAAAGAACGATGGGGACTTCTCATAACATTCTATATTTTTTGTATGAGGAAAGAACTTTCAGAAAACGTAATAAAAATGCTGATTAGTAAAAAGAAATGAAGTAGAGATTTTATTTCACGTGGATTTAGCTATATTCATTTTGCATGTGCGAGGTCTCGGGTTCGGACCTCGGCATCTCTCTATTTTCAATATAACAGTACTAATGTGAATCTATCATTGCTAAACTCGTATATGGTCATGTATCCTTTCACCGATGCATAAAGATCGTGATGATGAAGTCATTATTGGCTTCTTGCCAACGTGAACGACACGAATTAAGAGACGAATTTTTTGTATTTTAAAAGAAGTAATATGTTTTAAACAAAAACAGACTAATTTTCTCCGTTAAAAATATTTGGTCAATGATTTTGCATTGTAAGGCATGTTGTAGACAATGATCCTGCATTTTCTAGGTTTCAGATAACATATTCTCTTGTTCTGTGCTGATCCTTTTCATATTTCTTCCGGTTGGAGATTTAATAGGAAACTAATTGAGTGTTTTCTTTTTCCCTTCCTTTCCATTCAATTCTAAGGTCGAGATAATTTCACGCTTTATCGATTTGTCTCCCGATGTATGAAAAGAGCAGCAGACAGATGCAAAGAGATGTAACATTGTTTTCTTTCATTTTTCTTCAGTAGGTCTTCTTGACGTGCTTATGCAAGTATCTTAATCATGTGGTATTTTCTTTGGAATCTACAACACACGCATTTTCCATTATTAAAATTATCCTTTTCTGAAACGAGACCAGGTTATAAGGCTATTTCATCTCAAGATATATCAAATTACGCGAATGTCGTCAAGTATTTAAGACGTTCCCAAGAAATAAGGATACACAGCTAGTTCACTTGTGCTTCGATTTCGCGCAGTTTGTGATCTCGTGCCGACAGAGAAATGACGTCATTCCCGATGCAATTCGAATGGGAATTGTTCGCTGCAAGTGACTGCGACGCACTTTGCGAATAGGAAGATGCGATTTGGAAACTCTGCTCCGTCATCGATTAGCACGCAGTGCGTTCTGTTCCGAAGTCACATGCGCTGTAGTAGGAAACGGGTGGAGTAGTGATTGACGCCCATGCGATTAATGCAGAAGTCTCTGGTTCGATTCCCGGCTCGTAGCCATTTTCACCTGACTGAAAGTTATAACATATCGTCTGCACGTGTACGGAAATATCGGCATCGTTTAATAAAGTCTGCATCTCGCGAACTAATATTCGAAAGGAACTATCTCGAAGATGTACGGGTTCTTACGAAGTGACGTTTTTAAATAAATTCCCACGAAATTCCTAATGGAATCGTTATGAAATACTATCGCACACATGACAAATCTAATATAATTGTACGAAATCAACTTGCTTTTCCAGACTGAAGAAATACCACTTTTGAAATACATAGTTTCAGTATAAATGGTATAATGTATGGTTTCCAGTTTTCAATACACTACAAATAATGAATCATTGATGTTAGATTTCTTTTATAAAATCCATTATTCCAATTTATAAAAATATAAATAAATCCTTTGCAGGGATACTCCATTTCGGTCGTTCCGTGTTAAATAATCCAGGGACTTTTACCTCACTATTTCCAATTGTTTAAACTTTAAGTTCGCTTAAAGAACCAAAACCCTAAAAATCGAAAGTCTGTATTTGTTTTTTTTATCTCATGAAGAAAAACCATTACCCAATTAGAGATTTTAATGTATACATTATAAAATTAGATAAATATGGTAACTATATCTTAAATAATTTTCTAGAAAAAGTATATATACAATTAATGGATTCGGTTCCAGCTCAAATGGTGGTAATACTGGAACTTGCATTGATATTTTTTTTCTTGAAAATGTGTAGTTTTGAATCAAAAGTTCATAAATACATACACAACATTCTACCCCTTCAATAGTATCTTTTGAAATAGAAAAAAATACTACTGCTGCTGATAGTGCTCCTAGCAGTTATTTTAATAATAATAAACTCAAATATTTAAGTAATGACGAGGATTGATTCAGTATTATGAACATTAATGATGTCAATGACGCAAAGAGCAACTTTTGCTGCTATATGTAAAGTAAAAGTTTAAAAAAAAAAGAAAGATAAATCAAGGAATTCTTGGATTACTAAAGGTATTATAAGATATTGTGAATACAAGTCAAATTTATCAAAAAATGGAAAATAACATAGAAAATGAAAATTATGAAATTGAATACAAAAGGTATAAAAAAATTACTGAATAAAATAATTATTGAAGCTGAGTATAAAAATGAATGTAATCAAGTAAGTCGTAGGTCAAATAAAAGTAGAGAATTATAAAAATGTATAAATAACATTGCAAATTAACAAATTCCAAATAAACTGAAGAGATGAAAAACATATCAATGACAATAATAGCAGAAAATTGGACAACAAAAAGGAAATAGTCAGACACTTTAATGAATATTTTACTAGAATAGGTGAAAAATTAGCTAAAAAAATCAAATTACCAAAAACTAAAACAAAATTTAAAAATTTAGAAATTCAAAGTCAGTATTTTTAGTCCCAACTAGTCAACATGAAATAACAAAAATAGTATTAAATATGCCCAATAAATTAGGTGGTGTTGATTCCATCCCACTTTCAGTACTAACATTCAACATATTTCAGTAAATTAGGATTTTTAATGAATGTATTTTAGATTCTGTCTGGCCAAATCCATTGAAGAGTGCTGAGATAATACTGATTCACAAAGCAAAGGAAAAAGAATCTGGCAACAAACAATTGACTAAGAACATTAATATCCAACATAGCCAAAGTTATAGAAAAGATAATTTACCAAAGATTTATTAATTTTTGCAATAGGTGTGGGTTAATACACAAAAATCAATTTGGTATCAGGAAAAATATGAGTACAGAAGATGCATTAAATATTATAACAAATTCCATTTATAGTAAACTTAATAAGTGCAAGTTGGTTGTTATAACTACCTTTTTAGACTTGGCAAAAGCCTTCAATACAGTGAGTCACTGTCTTTCATTAAGCAATTTAGAAAGTTATGGTATTAGAGAGGCACCTCTTGAACAAATTAAAAATGATTTAACTAATCAAATACAAATGGTTAAAATTGATGGCATTGTTTCTTCTAGGAGGGTGGTGACGTCAGGTGGACCACAAGGCACAGTTCTTGTTTATTCTTTATATCAATGAAATGCTATATGAGCTGCCTGATGGAGTTATTTTATCCTACACTGCTGACATGGTGCTAATGACTACTGCTTTAACATGGCAAATTGCAGAGGACAACATGAATGCCTATTTGAAAGATATACAAGAACGGCTAGCATGTAACTATCTTTTGCTAAATGTGGATAAATCAATCTCGAAGGAATATTACTTACTTAATGATTGCTTACAAAATTGTCAAATAGTTGTAGATAATTATCAATTTAAATATTTAAATGTTACTAAATACTTGGGAATTACTAAAGACAATAATCTTAGGTGGGACAAACATATTGTAAGCATAATTAATAAAATCAGATACTAGCTATCTGTATTTAAAAAGCTGTCAAAATGTTTGAACGTAAAGACTTTATTGACAATTAACTATGCCTTGTGTCAGTGTTTTCACATACAGTATAATATTGTGGGGGGATGTGCATATGATAACTATATGAATCAGTTATATACATTGCAAAACATAATCTTTAAAATTATATACAAAGGACTTCCTCCTATAAAAGAACCTCTCACAATATGAAATATCTTTGTAATGAAGTAGACTTTGTTCCACTACAACGTCTACAACACAAATACCTTACCAATAACTCAATCATTAAAAACAGAACTGTACCACTTCCAAAAATAAATAAAAGAGTAATGCAAAAAAGAAAGTGAGATCACTGCAATTATATTTTTTAATTCTTTGCCAAATGACTCAAAAATCATAAATACAGAAAATAAGAAAACTATGAAAGAAAAATCACTGACGTGGTTATTATCCAAGGAGCAATTATATACAAATATATTTCCAATATTGCTTTGAAGTGAGATGAATAAAAACGATATTATGTAGAAAAATATTTTATTTATAATATAATTTAGTATAAGATAATGTTATGTAGTGTATAAGTTTCTATTTTCAATTTTATGTATAAGCAATGCCTATCCACAGGTAGCACTTATGAGTCTACCTCAGTGAAAAAAAGACACTGAGGATGCACACCAATTCTCACAATCTAACAATATTAATGGATAACATTCTCACAGGACATCAATAGCAAAGTGAGAAAGAATAAATTCGGAGGCAAATTCCAAAATTCACGAGAGCAAAACTGCGAGGACTCAGCTAGTACAATTATAAAGATCTATATGAAATATAGGGAACTTCAGGCTACTGAGGAAGTGTTGGAAGATTGGAGGATATGAGGTTAAAAAAATTATAAATTTGCATCAAATGACATGGAATGACCCTACCATAGGGTGCAACTTGCACCTATGTGGAGGTAAGCAATAAGGAAATATGAGGCATGGGCCCCATCCTGAATAAGATAAAAGTTTTAAATTCAAAATATTCGCAGCTGTTTTCAAAATATTTTAGAAAGAAAAATTAGTTTCGAAATTTGGTTCCCGAAGGACGATAATTTAATATTTTAGATACATCTGTTCAAAATACTTTCTTGTCGTTAAACAGAATGTAAGTAAATCAGAGATAAGCCTAATGAACGATTTAAAAAAATGCATTCTCAAGAACAGTTATAGTTTCAAAGAAACTCTCATTGAAAATGAAACAATTTGTGACAAATAATTACAGAAATTAGTATCTCAAAATAGGTCCAAGTGATGAGTAAAAACAGTTTTGGACTTCTTTTTCATATTACATTTTTTATTCCTTTTATACAAAAATGTCCTTAAATTTTCAAGTGTATTCATTCAATTTTCCACTGCACTAGAAAGATAGCAATGCACGAATTCAAAGATGGACCGGAATACTAAAATCATTACAGTCGGTTTTTCAATTATGTTAACACAGATTTTTGTTTCTAATGCACATTATTTTGAAAGTAAAGCATGTTTCCCAACAGAACACGATTTCTATACTTCCAGTCCTGCTTCGAGTTGACCAAAACCGACTTCCTCCTCGCAGTTTGGAAACTCGATCCGCCTCTCATTAGCCCTGGAGTTACCAGGCGACGACGTCATCCCCCACTCGGCGTTCGATCCCTTCAGCACGCACTCACGACGCACACTCAAAAATTGACGCGCGCCTCCATCGTTGGCGCCATTCAAGTGGAAATAACATATTTGAGCGCTTGCAGCTCATGGCCATGGATCGCGAAATTGCCGTCGACAGGAATTGCATTGGCAGGACACATTCCCCAACAGTGGACTTTAATGATTTGCATTACATACTAGTTACTCGTCTTCACTCGGGGGTTACGGTTATATTGGACTTCATTTTCTTCCATTTCATTTCTTCGACCCTCTGGTCACCTTGCACCTATAGCTGTGAGCAAAGCAAGGTTCTCATAATGTCGATATTTTTCCTCGATTGGTTGTTCTCTTCGTATCTCAGCCGTCGTCTTGGCAGGCGCTTATCTACTTTCTTAGTAATTTCTTAATGTATCCTATTTTGTCACTATATTCCTGAAACAATTCTAATTTCCTGTCTGTCTCTTATTAGCGTCCACAATTTTTTCATGTTTAGTATATCTATTCTCGCGTAGTTGCGTAAATACTCCGCCCTTTCTTTGCCATAGTTCTCGCATTTTCACAGTACATGTCTTGGTGTCTTATATTGGACTTCAAAGCTCCTTAATACTTTAGAATACTCGAAAATGGCAAGTCTGAAATATTGGCTTCACGTGAAGCACTTCACGCCGTGTAAGCGCGCCAATCGAATGCCTGCATGACACACGACGACGGCGGCCGCTTGTGAAAGCAAACTGAACGTAACAAAATGTAAAATGAATTAAAAAAGAATCAAGTAAATTTGATGAGTGGTTCTCGAGTTTTACGAGACAAGCATGTTTGCAGAGAGACATACGCACTGGAAATGACTGTTCTATGAAATGTATAGGTGTAATAGAAAATGATGCCAAGTTAATTCACAAAATAAATATCAAGGGATGTTTGCGTAGAAAATCATTCCACGTCTTGTTGGAAAATTAGCTACACATCCAAGAAAATTATTATTTGATAATCAGTTGTTTTTCTTTACCTGGAATGCGGTTTATTCTACATTATTATTATTAATATTATTATTCGTACTTATCTACTGGCGTTCGGCGATCCGACCCTCAAGAAACTCTGTGAGCAGTCAGTAGAAAGACTCATTTATAGAGCAAACCCATGTGATTTTCTTTCGGTTAATATCTCGTTAAATTTATTGTTGAAAATGTGTTAAAATGTTAAATCCGCCTCTGCCTTAGGGTCCTTGATCGGAAATGATTGGATGGTTCCGGGGGAGGATTTAATTTTATTTTCGCCCATGTGGTCATGTGCAGCTTGTACTTCTTTTTTTGTAATAAATTTATTTATTTATAAAGTGTTGTCCTGATTGTCTGACATTGATTAAAAGAATTTCTCGAAATTCCGAATTTAACGCGGTGAATCATGCGGATTTCCTTTTTTCAAATTTCTGCCGTGCGTTTCGATTTAGAGAAGATACGACTTAAACGTGCTATTTTTATCTAGAACGCAGGGTGATTCGTATCACGAGAGAAACTTCTGTGCAAAGCCGAGCGAGTACGATAATAAACGTATTCTCACGCAGAATTGTCACATGAATGGAAACAACTGTTCTCACGCCTCATAATTATTACCTCAAGTTATGAGACGCTGAAGGCAGAATCCACAAATACAGAGCGTTCGTCAAATTCCTAGTCTCCACGC
Source organism: Laupala kohalensis (assembly GCA_002313205.1). Classification (NCBI taxonomy): domain Eukaryota; kingdom Metazoa; phylum Arthropoda; class Insecta; order Orthoptera; family Trigonidiidae; genus Laupala; species Laupala kohalensis. The sequence goes on from NNCF01126310.1 coordinate 161,270, forward strand.
GTCATCCTCTACATCTGTTTCATATCTCAACGGCTAAGCTTTCGAATCGACACAATAGGATTCGCCTTTCCTACTCGAAACAAGGCCATGGCTTACCCCACTTTTTATGAACGTGGATAACTTGGGATATATTAAAAATTTAGAAGTACAGCAAATTTAACAAAAAAGAAAATGCAGTCAGATGAATCGAAGGAAAAAAATTCATTAATAGACAATAATTGGGAAGGACACAATCTAGGATTTTCAAAAAATATGTTAACTATTTTGTGACAGAATTACTTGAAAATTAAAGTCAGGCTAATGTGGCGTCTGTAATTAACCCCCGAGAAAAGAATTACTGTTAACAAATGTATACAATGCACATGAATAATAACATTGTACGTTAGTTGTGTTTTTCATTTAGGGTATTTAAAAGGAAAATAAAATATTGAAGCAAATACAGTAGTTGCATATTTTTGTTCCATTCCTTGTTGGAATATGTTAATTTTGTAATCACACAAAATATTTCTCGAAATACGGAGTTCACAGCAACAAGTCGTGATTCCGTCGAAATGAATCAACTCAGGTGAGTATTTAAAGCAACCAATTTCAAGCCAGAGCTATTTTTAAAAACAAATTATTTGCTTAGGGAAAATATCCCGCCATTGTTTAAGATTTTGGCATTGGGTGATAGTCGAGTTTTTTATGAGAAAATGTAAGGGCCCGTATTTAATTAACAGGAGGGGCGACGTGCCTTCAGCGGCCGACCAATCACACGCGCTGAGCGGAGACGCGTTGGAGGGTGAAGGGGCTATCGAATGCAAGAACGTATTTAATTTCATCTATAGATTATTACTATAATATGCATCCTAGAATGTGGATAGTGAGCTTGCTTCTACCGGGATCGGGTGGTACTCGAGGATCAAACCCCGAACTCGGAGACTGATATGCCTCACCAAACGAAGTCTGGAGGCCATGCCAAAGTCTTCGTAAGGAGATGATCGGAGCGTCAGCAACCCATCATCTCGAGCGCAAAGCGTCACTTTTCGTCTTTTCAGAGGAATCTGTTCTGTAATTGTTAATACACGAATTGATATACTTTAATCTTGTAAAGTTTGTATATCGTTGGGGCAAATTTATCTTGAGAAAGTTTATTTTTGGGAAAAATTATTGAATTATGTCAAATGAAGGTGCAGCTTATGATAAAGTAGAATTGGATTACAATTTTATGGTAAGCGAATAAATAAATTTTAAAAAATTATTGAAGGTGGATTTGACTGTAAATTTATTAATTAAAATGTTGATTTAAGCTCTATAATATGTACATATCACCCGTCACTCCTGTTATAAAATGGGATAAGTCGTAACAAAGTAGATGTACTGGAAGGTGTATCTAGAAAGTCAATATTTATTGGAATAAAATTATTATTATTTTATTTTAATAAATATTTTATTATAAATACTTTTTGGTTTTAATTGATTTAGTAAAGTTTATTGAATAATTGTGGTATTTATAGCTGAAAGTACTGTAAGGGAATTTTGGAAATAAAAAATATATTATATAGAAGAAAAATTTTGTATCAGGGTTAATTAAATATTTTTAATAAATACATATATTTCTCGAATAGAAAAGAGTTATTTAAATATTTAAGTTAATGTGTAATAATTATTTATAATATTTAAATGAAAATAAAATATTACTCGATTTTTTATATATCTAGTTTTTTAAGAAATAAATTTAATTTAGATTTTGATTTAAATAATTGAATATTGTATTTATATTATTTGATTGAAATTAAAATTTTTGGGGATGCACTTGAAAATGGAAATTATATTTTGTTTGTAAATTTATAATTATAAGCTTAGAATTTGCTATTATTTGAATTATGTTATAGTTTGTTTGTTTGTTTGTTTTTTGTAAAAAAAATTTATAGAATTTTAATATTAAGAAGATAAAACGAATTTAAATTTTAAGATATAATGATTGAATTAGTAAATTAAAATTTGTGTGAAAATATTTGTTTACATGAATTAAAAATAAAATTTATTTTATTGAGGTTTAATGTGTAAATTTATATTTAGGAATTAGGCAAAAAAAATTTATTATTCACCTGTTTATCAAAAACATGTCTTTAGAAAATAATTTAAAGTGGAACCTGCTCTCTGATTTTATATTGAAGAGCTGCGGTATTTTGACCGTGCAAAGGTAGCATAATCAATAGTCTTTTAATTGAAGACTTGAATGAAAAGTTTGATGAAATAATAACTGTCTTAATATAAATAATTGAATTTTATATTTAAGTTAAAAAGCTTAAATTTTTAAAAGGGACGAGAAGACCCTATAGATTTTTACATTATTATTATATGAAAAATTTAGTGTATTTGTATAATAATTATATTTGATTGGGCTGATATTAGAATAAAAGAACTTCTTTTAAATTGAAACAGAAATAATTGAATTTAAGATAATTTATTAATGATTGAAAGATTAAAATACCTTGGGGACCACAGCGTAATTTTACTTAAGAGTTCTAATTGAAAATAAAGATTGTGACCTCGATGTTGGATTAAGAATATATTTTGGTACATTAATTAAAAAAAGAAGTCTATTTGATTTTTAAATTCTTACATGATCTGAGTTCAAACTGGTGTAAGTCAGGTTGGTTTCTATCTTTTTACTGTATTTATATTTTAGTACGAAAGGACCAAATATGTCATAACTTTTTATTTCTTGAATATTTTTCAATGATTCAATAATTGAAGGGCTTTTTCTTCAACTTTGTTTCACTCAATTCCTCTTGCTAAACTGTTTATAGCAAAATTGACTGCAATCCAAATTTTCTAGTAGTTTAAAAATATTCATATTCACAATGGGGTAGAGTTATGTTCCCTTTGCATCCGGAAACATGACATATTCCATATTTGTATTGAAGGAAATTTCTTTTTACTGGGAATAATTTCAGACTCTACTTTAGGCTAACATCAATTTTCGACTTATTCCGTGACATTATAAAGAAGACCGTTTTTGAAAATCCTTGATTGTGTCCGTCCCAACTTTCTATCCTTTTGAGATCTTAGACAATCAGTGTATTAAATTGATCTCATTTAATTCCTCTCGCTTACTTTTTTTGCTCTAATTTATTGCCCTCCAAAATTCCTAATGTATGCCAAGATATTAACGATTATAAAAAGTAGTGTTAAAATGCATCGTGGGGCATTACTTCTTTCAGATGTTTGAAAAACAAAATTCCTCTACATGGATCTACTTTAGCGTAAATTCATTTCTCAAATTATTCCTCCAAAAAATAGTGAATTAAGTAGTTCCTCATTCTTGATTGTGTCCTTCCCAATGTCTGTTTCTTCATTCAAATTTCCCATTTGATTCCTTAATTCCTTAAATGCATCGGAGGCCATTCCAAAAAGTGATTTTTATATGCATCAGAGGCCTTACTTCCTTAAGATGTTTTTGAACAAAATTCCTATGTAGGAAATAATTTCAGGCTCTACTTTAGCTTGACTTCAATTCTCAATTTATTGCGCCACATCATAGTAACTCCCTTTTTTCAAATCCTAGATTGTATCCTTCCCAATTAATTATTTCATACAAGTTTATTTCACCTCATTCCTCGTGCTTAACTTCATTGCAAAAGTTTTAGCAATCCAAAATTTCTAGTAGATTCAATGATATTCTTGTTTCTAAAAAGTGGGGATCACATGCATCGAAGTGTGTAAAGTCTTTGAGACTTGTTTTTAAGAAAATTCGGAAGGATAAAATCTAGAATTTCCAACAAGGTTGTTCAATATTTCGGCACTGAATAACTTGAAAATTGTTGTCAGCCTAAAGTAGAGTTTGTAATACACCCCTCTCAAAGGAATGTTCTTAAATACAAATCTTACAGACGTTATGCCCCCCGATGCATGCTCACTCCACTTTTTATTACGTGTATCTTCAGATGTATTAGGAATTTTGGAGTACAGTAAATTTAGCAGAAAAGAATTAAGAACGAGGAATCGAATGACATCAATTTGAGTGAAAAACTATAATAGGGAAGGACACAATCTAGGATTTCCAACGAGGGTTTTCACTATTTTCTCATGGAATAAATGTTAACTCCAGAGTAAAAATCAATGTTGTGGATATTCAGTGCTACATGAGTTTACACGAATAAACCATCCGAAAACAATATGTGAAATCTGATACCGACGAAATCCAAAAAGGAAATTATTTCATGATATAAGGCAATTTAAATACGGTGTTTGTCGCGAAAAATTAAATAAAATACTCACAATACAACATAACATTAATTTCTTCGGGCAGCAAATTATAATTCGCAATTTTACAAACTCGTCCCATAGCGATTAAAAGTTACATTATATGCTTTGGGTTCCCAATAAGCTAGGAGCAATTAGGAAGTCTGATGTCTTGGACACAGAATGAGAAAACGGAAATACCCCCAGTTGCTCTCTCGCACTGTTGTCTAGCTACCTCAAGTGCGCTCTGGGAGGGGACGGTGTCATATGCTTGAAAAAAGCCCTTGCGAGGACGTGAGGCATCTTCAAACAACGATGACGTAGCTAGACGCGTCATCGTTGCTGAAGACAAGCGTCACAAGGCGACGTTGACTTCCACTTTTCTTTTGGTTCTCATCAGATTTCTGTTAAGTTTATGAGTTACTTGATTATTCAGATGTCGTCTATTTTGTCATTATTAAGGTTGAACAAAAATTATAACCTATGAAGCTAATGAATATTTTATATAATTTATATCATTTTATGAATTAATATTTACCGAACATGTATCTGCTAGGACATCAACCGTATAGTTAAACCCTTCTTGGTAATCATAGATTTGGGTGTGGAAATCCTACAGAATGTAATCTATCTTGTCTCAATTTTATTGCACTCCCAAATTCCTAACATATCCGAAGATATTCACGTTTACAAAATGTGGGGTAAACATACATCAGGGGGCATAACTTCTTTCAGATTCGTTCTTAAGGAAATTGCTGTCACAGGGGTTAATAACAGACTGTACTTTATTCTCTCACCAATTTTCAAGTTATTCCGTCCCAAATTAGTAAGCACCTTTTTTTTGAAGATCCAAGATAGTGTCCTTCCCAATTTTGGTTTTCCATTCAAATTAATCCTACACGATTCCTCTGCGTAATTATTTTTCTCCTCTCAATTCCCGCGACGTCTTGGGATTGTCTGTGGAACTATGCTGATAATTTGAACTATTATATAGCATTGGATCTTAAATTAATCGCAAGAAGCATTAGTGGCTCCCCAATCGTTTGTTTGACAACTCTTTCTAGACGTGCTTTGATTTCCGACCATTTTCTCTACAACGGCGCATAGACGTTCCCAAATTAAGATCGCGTTTTCTTGTTGTTAGTTTGTGTCCTGAGGAAGTCTTATACATACGGATACAAGACATACTCTAACTGAAAACAGAAAAAACAACGAACTTATAGATCATACCATAGCTTTATGAAAAGTGTATTAAAAGCTTACGTTTATATAAAGTGGTGTTAACATTCGTCGCGGGGAGGGGGTGCATACCTTCTTTCAGATTTGTTGTTAAAAAATTTCCTTTCACAGGGGTTAATGACAGACTGTATTTGAGATTGATACATATTTTGAAATTATCCTGCCCCAATGTAGTGTATAGCATGGGAAACCTGTAAACTGGATGTAAGTTTTCTTTCATTTTGAGAACGACGTTGAAAAGTCAAATCCTAAAATCTGATGTTGTGCAATTTATTTAACTATCTCAGGACACTAATTTCATTAAGTCCACTTATTACTTTTCCTAAATACAAAGAACTCAGAGAAGAGACCACCTGATTAGCACAAAGACAGACAGAAGACTGAATATCACCTTAACATTATAGTTTTGTAATGCAAATACCTGCTTGTTTAAGCATACCTTTGCATGCAGGTACAGATAGTTCAGTAGTTGATACATTAACTAAATTTAATCAACAGTCTAACAGCCCTTTATGTTTGCAATGGATTGTATTGTTCAACTTCAAAAACCTATTATTTTGGTTTGTTAATTGTTCATTTACAGAGATAATAAGAAAAGTACACTAAATTTATTTTTAATCTGGTTATGAAATTGGATGCATTTGTTCACTCTCTTTTAAAAATTTAATCTGTGATATTGAAACTTGTATTTCAACATTAAATTATGTGTAAAATATAGAATATGTCTTTTAATTATGTTTAAGCCAATGTATGTTAACCTGTAAAGTTTTCTTCCTTGCATTAATGTGCAATATACAAATCAATAATTTTTTTTGTGTAGTGAAAAGATGGTGGAAACCTAGAATAATCAGAGTATTTGTTTTGAAAATTTTTCTCATATTAATGTAAATAAAATAAGTTTCATAATTTTAAATATTAACAATAATATTAAATTTAAATTATGTTCATTTTGTGATATATCGTATAAGAGCTAATGATATTGTAAAGAAAACTGTATTAAAATTTTTCAAATAGCTTGATTCCGGACTTGCATCTGTTTTTTTAATTTATTGCACTCCAAAATTTTCAACATATCCTAAGATATTCACGTTTATAAAAAGTCGGGTTAACATACATCGGAGGGCATAACATCTTCCAGAAGTGTATTTAAGAAAATTCTCTCCACAGGGGTTAATTTTAGATCCTGTTTTAGCCTGACATTAATTTTCAAGTTATTCCCTGACAAAATAGTGAACATTCTCGTTGAAAATCCTTGATTGTGTTTTTCTCAACTTTGAATCCTTTTGAGAACTTAGACAATCTGTGTATTAATTCAAGTTTGAAATATTCCTGTGGTCGAAGAAGCGTGATCTCCCAATGAGCTTAGTCACTCTGCAAGTGAGAATGTATATTTTAGTGCTCTTTTTATATATCCCGTGTCAGACAACTTTCTGGAGGGTGTCGCCGAAGACTTTTCTGGACGATATTGTTATTTCGACGTTCAACTGAGTAGAGAAAATTTATGTCAGATATAAAAGATATAAATGAACGATGTCCAGAGCTTCGCGCAGGAAAATATCTTCGCCAAGTTGTATTCTGTACGTACTCCTTTGCTGGCAAACTTTGGACCACGATAACGAGCGATTCTGAGGATCAGCTCTGCATGGGTTTACTTATCAGACATAATAAGTGGTTTTTTTATGTTTTGGCGTAAATATTCGTACAAATCATCCGACCATTGAACGATACTTCGAAAAGTGTAAGTTATGTAAAATTCCCTGGTCCTAATTTATGAGAAAAAAGGTTTCGGACGCTGTAGATAAATGATTTTGACTGAAAGTGAATTTTAATTTTTTGATTTCCATTATACTTTGACAGGATAATAAAATCTTAGTCCTGTCGAGAATTTGGATTCCCAACCTACATTATCGTTTTAATGTTAAATCTTAGGAGTTTAGAATGGAATTGTATTGTTTCTCCATATACGTAAAAATGTATTTAAAAATGTGGTATGCTTTTCAAGTTTAACTTCAACTGGTAGAGTTTCTCAGTCACTTAGTTTCTCTGTATCTTGATATCAGGTTCGAAATTATCAATACTATGGTAATTTTGCACACGATTTCTTTTTTCTGTTGCTGTATATTATAATTCCATTCATGCAATGTTACTTGGATGCTTCTTCATTTGTGTGAACACACTGTGAAGGCTTACATTTTGGCAGAAACGTTGACCTTTTAAATATGTATTATGTAAATATGTATTGCTTACAAAATGTCATGAATATGATTATTTATTTGCCTTGAAATGTTATTAAAATAAAACATTTAACGAGGTTAAATTAATATTTTAAACTTCTTCATAAGCGAATGTGTCTAGTTATCCGAACTCCTATTTCTTTTTGATATTACTCAAGATTTATTAATTTCGGGAGCGAGAAACAGTTCGCAAAGAATGACAAAAAAAACTGTCAACGTACATAAATGAAATTAGTATTAGTCGGAGGACAATTAATGAGATGAGAACCAGAAAACAAATATTTTATGAAGTGAGGTGCCAATGTAATGACAGGGATCTCGAATGGATCACCATGAAACAGGTTTCATGACACGCACAAAAATTTTCATGGAATGCGAAGATTCTATTGGCTCTTAGTGAAAATTAGTTAGTTTTAATTCGACATCTTTAACAAAATCATTACGTGGAATAATCATTTCTCGACTCTGTTAGCGAATATCTCATCCATTGCTGGAGGTGATATCTCTACTTCATAACATTCTTAATAGCATCCCGCAGCGAACGTATCTTCAAAGAATCATTTTCAAAGTGAGTGAAGTCGTTTCCCGTACTTCATGTCCTGTTGTAGTATCGTTTCCGCTTCTGTTGGGTGATGTAGTCTCGTATTTGCTCATCGTATAGTGTAGTCACAGGTTTATCTCTTTGTCCATACATATATTTTTATTAACTACAGAACAGAAAATTCTTTTATAATGCAAGCTAAAGAAATGCTACTGAATTTACAAGATGTAATGTTAGGATGGCGTCCCTGGCCAGAAATTAACCTCGATAATCGTACCACTTTTGTTACAATTGGTTAGGTAAGTAGATCGATATCTACAAAAGGTTACATTTAACAAATAATGTATAATATAAGTGCGTTTTTAGACTTTACTAAAGGTTATGTTTATCTTTAAATCAAGCAGCTCTGTTGCGGGAGGTACGTAATGCGTTAAATATTCAACGTACCGCTCGGAAAGCGTCTATTGATCCTGAAACCAGGAAAGGTGAATGGCCTTCTAGACTCAGTCATAACGCTATTGGGTTGGAGAGCTCTCCTTCAAGTTTTCATGGATCGTATGTTTGTTCATTTCTCGAATGCGTTACAAATTGAAAATTACTTTGCACAAGACGGGCTCCAAATTAAAGCAAATGTTTATGATATTAGTAAAAGTTCTCTAAATAGACAGAAATATTAATTTTAATTTGCCGTTAGTTTGCACAAATGTCACATCGTCATCGATGGATAAATTCTGTACACGCTAACTATAAGCAACTGAAGTATTACGTAAAAGGAAGAAGTATCTGTGATAATGTGCGTCTGTCATTCTCGCATTCAATTCTATTGACCAAAGTCAATATATCAGTGAGGACATGATACTTGTTTTATGTTTTTTTATTTTTTCCTCAAGATCTATGTCGATTTTACTCATAACGGAATACACGAAATTTGCTTACGTTAACATAATCCTGAGTAATTAGGAACCACAATGAATTTGTGAATTTAAAATCAATGGACGTCTTGCATAATATATAATGTAATTCGACAACAAATTTACGAATTTAAAATTGATGGGACAGTTTCTTGGTTGCAACCAAAATGTAAAATAGTTTGTGGTGAATCGTAGTTTTAAATTGCTTATTGGTAATAAATTATTTTAATAGTGGTATACGTAGAAATGTTTCGAAGTAAAACAGTGTCTGTGAATATGAATTTTGTCTGCTCTTTTACCACATTATTCACTCACACAATTCATTGATTCGCGCTGCAGCCCATGCACCGAATTTCCGTGTATATCGAACAATACAAGAAAACTCCTTATGTTGCAGAGGTTTTAACAAATTACAATAAAACTATTAAATTTTCTGCTCGATATAAAATCTCTTCAGATCCATCAAACACTGTTCAACCTCAAAACAGCTTAACGCGGACAATACAAAGTTAATTTGTACAGCGAAGTCCTAGGTACAAGTCTCTCCAAGTTAGAGCAATGATTTGCATCCACTATTGAACGCTACAACTATTGAACCCACTCGTACTGTGATTAGGCCGCCATTTTATTCTTTACTTCGACCAGCCAAGGTCAATACGATGCGTCATAATGGTTTGACGGTTGTCATGGTAACTACTTCTCAGTTACTTCGCGCAAGAGTTATTCCATGTTTATTTGTAGTCGTTTTCACAACTCTTTGGTTACTCTCCTATTCACTTCATTTGTGTAAGTATGGCCGTAATCATAAAAGAAAGCACTCTTCTTGTTTCGAAGGTAAAGAATTTGAAAAAAATCTGAGTTGTATATAAGACAGACAAATGTCTCTATATACAGAGAAGCGTAAGGTTTTGGTGCGCGCTGACCAAAGTCAAGCTGCCAACTATTCGAGAAACTTGGAAATATTCACCAAAGTTGCTCTTATTAATTAATAAGTCATTCTGCTGAATTTTTTATATAGGATGAGGACAATTATTTCGTGATCTTAAAACTGGGTAATTATTTTAGACTGTCGTTTGACTCTTCCATTGACAAAGGTCGCATTTTTCTTCAGGCACGTTATGAGGTAGCTATTTCCGTTAGAACAATATTTTCCAGAGTTTTTTTTGAATTAATCTTGAAAATACCCCTTAAGGTATGAAAACATTAACGTCATTGCGTTCCTATTTCTTTTTGCTATGTTTTAGTAGGTTTTTTCCGCTATGTTAAGCTGGAATTTTTGCCAGAATATTAAAAAACCATAAGCCCGCGAAAGCTTCTCCTTATAAGCCCATAGTAATTTATAGTCAAATAATTCAAATGATAAAAAAATGGCAATTTTTTATTGATTTAATAATTTTATCTAAGGTGTTTGTATGTATGTAAAGAAACGAACGATTTTTTTCTAATTAGAGCCCATCATCAAATCATCGTAATGTAATGAGAATATTCAATTGCAAGAGGGAAACTGATGAAGTAGAAAGGTGGAGAAGTCTTCAGTTCCCATTTGAGACGGGATCGCTTTCGACGGGAGTGGGATGGAATGAATTCCGAAGCAAAGATGAGGAGTTTGTCTTTCATAAGGGCTTGACAGCATATTTTAAGTCTCTTTTTTAACAAGTCGTCCGTATCTTACCATTATGCAGTATAAATATTACCAAAACGCAGTTTAAAATTTTTTTTAGATTCACTAAGAGGAAAAATTCAATGTTCCGAAATTAAATTCGGAGACCTAGAAGTTAGGCGCGCCGCTCGAACAGAGTATAATGCGCGAGAAAAAAATCAAAACATTTGACGAATTTAAGAATTTAATTTTTTAATCTAGTCTCTTGCACAGGAACGGCGGTCTATTGCAATAATAAATCTCTAATGTAGAGTTATTTGAATAGTTACAATTTATAAACAATATGTTCTAAATCTATGGTTTCATAATACGTACTTGTGAAATAATTTTTTTAAGTAAATTAAATACAAAGTTACATGTTGTAATATCAACGGAATAAAAATAAAAATTTTTATTTTTATCTAAGGAGTACGTTGAATATTAAATCCACTTTGCGTTAGGACCCTCGATCAGAATTGATGGAATACGTCCCTTGCTTGCTTCCGGAGAGTAAATGTGTTTGTCCTCCACGTGGTCATACGCAGTTTGTACCTGCTTTTAGATAGAGTTATGCACTTATTTATCTCTTGAAATAAAAGCGCTTCTACCACCCTCTGGCGTCGCTCATCCCACTCATCATCCTCAATCAGAAACCGAATCGCAGCTCGTGAACGAATTGTCAACCCTCCCTGATTCATCGATTCCGTCGAAAGCTCGATTCGCTGTAACTTCAAATCTTCGAGATGAGTTCAGTGACCTTCGATCAAAATCTGGGGTATTAAATGGGACGCTAAGGAAGAACTCGCTTTCCGTCCGAATAATATTTTTCATCCAATGGACTAACTTCTTCCTCAAATTAAATAAAATATAATAATAAATAAATTTGTCAAAAACGCAGTTACAAACTGCGTATGACCACGTGGAGGACAATAAACTAATTGACTCTCCCGAAGCGGGCAAGGGACCATCCCGACAATTCCGAACAAGGATCCTAAAGCAGAGGTGGATTTAACATTTCAACACACTCCTAACGATAAAAATAGTTCACTACGTGTTATAATATTAACGCAATACAAAGCGATTTGTATTTAACAAAACACAAAAACGTTCTTAAGCACTTGGCAGTAAATGAAACTATGAACTCTACCAGTGCAGCATCGCGGTTATTTAGAACGACAGATCACCGCCTCAAGTTATTTACAAAGAATTTTCCAGTTGCTACTTAAAGCAAAATCTTTGTCAAGCAAATACGTTTCATGAGAAAAGATCAGGCACATTGTTCCGTTCACGCTTTCGAATCTTGTATCGGAGCAAGTTTTGCAATCGGTCCAATATTCCACGAGAAGATTTGCAAATATTCTCTTTTCTTCTTTCATCTCAGTCCAAGAGCGACCTTCGCTGGAAGTAAGACAATCCAACAAAAACAAATACAATTTTGCCACGATAGGCGCAGAAAAGGAACAACTGCTCCTAAAATGACTTCTATATTTTCATTTCTTTATAACATTTTCTGACTATCCAGGTTTAGGAAATGTAACAGAGCTATCTTTTCTTTCGAATGTTGGTACCAATTCCTTTGCCATGGGTTTACCCATCTCAATAAACAAAACAATTTTATACATTATATTCACTATTCCACGCAATATATTTCATAGTAAAGTAAATATTTAGCATAAACATGTGAATCATTCACTTTGTTGAAGAAACTACACTTTAGTGCTCCATTGTCATAGTTATTTAAATTCTAAGACCGTGTCGTGCGTGGGCGACAAACTCGTACGACAGCGCGCGACAACTTCAAGAGACAAGATTCGAACACACTTGTGAAAACGTAAAAAGTCTGATGGACATTGAGAACGAGTGTGGACTTAAAACGAGATATAGTTCCGAACACCCCAACTCTCTTCGTATACCATCAAGTGAAAATCGGTTTTAGTGATATGAACGAGAAATCGAAAAAATGGAAACTGTTTTTTTATTGCATTGGCCACTGGACTCTTGCCTACATAGCTCTTTCTGCATTTTTTCAAACAGAAAACAAGCACACAATATTGTTTTAAGCTTAAAAGGACACATTTTATATATTTTTTATTTTAAGTATATCTCCTCTTCAATAGCTGTGACAGCCCTTAAAGTTTGGCCTCGGCTTCCTTGCAGACAGCTCTCCACGTCTCTCATCTCTATTGTCTAGTTTCTGCTTCCCCAAGGTCACCCCCCACATTCCTCTTGCCACCCGGGTTGGTCAATAAAACTGTTTCCACATCACTCATTCTCTGCACGTGTCCATCTCAAGATTCCGAGATTTATGGTGTTCGCTGTGTCTGGGGATTTGTATAGACGTATTAGCTCATCATTATACCTAATTCTCCAACCACCATCATTAACTTGCGAAGTATTTTCCTTTCCCATTCTCTCGGCATAGCTTCAATTTTAGTAGTCATTGTCCAGGTTCCACTGCCACTGATTATATCTCTAATCGTACATAATAATGTAAATAGTTCTAGTAAAGTTTCAATTTATTCTTGCTTGTATAAATTTTAAATTTATATTCATATTTCGAATGTCGTTTTCGACGAATTTTTCTAAGAACCTCTGCATGAATCTTCCTCTCCTACATTATGAGTCGGTACACCGCCTTCCTTCGCCTTTCTCCAAATGTGCTGAGAGAAATTGCAATTACAAGAAAAGCCGAGCTTGAAGGGAAGGGAGGGCCCTTCCTGAGCAGATGGCGAAGTCAATTACGAGCAACGCCGCGCTGCCACCACGGAGTCGTTCACATCCCGGAACGAATCCGTGAAAACTCATTTTTCAATCAGTTATCAAATAAACTGTCATAAAAAAACACTCGCAAACTGCGTGGAAGGTACCGAACTAATTCCCTTTTCCCAAGCGACCAAGGGACAACCCCACAAGTTCTAATCAAACGGCCCAAGGAAGTAATATTTCTGCGTCAAAAATGCACCCCCCTAAAAGAACAAATGTAGCTGCTTGTCGTAATACCCGCCATCTATTACAAAGTTATATTTTTTACAGCCCATAAAAAATGTATGACTATTTAATAGCTATTTTTATATCTTCTTTTGTATCTGCCACCGAGCTTTGCTCACTTGCATATTAATAAATTATTATTTTTAAAATAATTATGTTCTTAGGTTTCATTTTGAAAACTGGAGGAGGAACAATTTTGTTCGAGAAAACCTACCGACGTATTCCCACAAAATTTCACTGTCTATCCCAAAAGGTTTCTTTCAGAAATCAAATCAATTCTGCATCATTGTCGTGATTACAAAGTGATGTGTTCCACTAATTGTTAAGACGTAAGGCCTTCCATCATGTCAAGCGTGTAGGTAAATTGATTTACTGAAAATACTATTTTTGCCACTTCACTTTTAAAGTTTATGCAACATTATTAGTAGAAGGCAGACTTCTTTGAGAACTGTATGTACTGAAGTGATTGCGACGTGCTGTAATCTTCTCTGATCTCGTTTTCGTCGCCACCGACTCCACATCGTAGAGGAATTTTGCTCCGATAACTTCTTTCTCTCCGCCGAACTCAAGTTATCGAGAATGCAAAGCTAATACGTCGGTTTCGAGTGGTGTTTCAGGGCAGCCACCACCACTATTTTAGAACAAAAACCCCAGTCTCGTTAAGACATGGACTGCCTGTGATTTTGCCGTTTGATATTATAATCATCGTTTGGTAGTACTTACACATACCTTACGGGAGTACCAACGCTATGAAAGGAACAAAGAGACTGCAATAAAATGAATTTCGTTGAAAGATTAATAAATTAAGATAATTTACGCAAAGTATTTTATAAAAAGGACTGTTAATTTTGTGTTACTCTTTATTATTCTTTGTAGTGTATTTTAAGGACTGGCTGTTCTAGAGTTATTTCGTCAAGCTTGGTGGAAGTGAATTCAACGTCTAAGATGAAAATTTCACTAAGTCGAGTAGTATAAGACATAGGAGGAATCAATTGAGTAGGTTGGAAGTTGTCCCGAATTTGGTAACTTTTCAGAAGGTCAGCTAGACCTCTCCGTTTGACTTCTCCATCAACAAAGACGAGTTCTTCCTTGAAGATAGCATCGTATCGCAAGTAGGTCAAAAGGACAGCGCACTATTGATCAGCGACTCGACTGTCAGGGTTGGTTGGCGGTATTGCTGAAATAAAACGGACGTCTCTCACAACTTCCAACGGCTCTAGCTGGAGCGCTGCGAGAATTTCGCTTGTTTAAGAGCAGCGAGGACGATGCCTGGAGGGCACCGCACTCTGCTGAATTTGCCTCGACGGAAGAGTGGGGGGGTCATGTCCGAAGAAGGAAAGAATAAGTCGTGCATTCCCCTCCGATTAGACTTAAATCATTTGTCTAATCCCTCCGTGGGCTCTAATGACCTCGATGTTGGCGAGCCCTAAAGTCCCACAAAAAAATAGTTCATCCGGTGGCTACAGTGTTAGCGTGCTTGCTCATCACAAAGTCATCCCGGGTTCGATTCTCGCCGGGGCGAGAAAGAACGTGTAGCTTTTGACATTAGTGTCCCAGTTACTACTTAGAAGCGAACCCTCCTTCCTCTATCCACCTCCTCCTAGTATCAATAAATATCACTATTTCTAACTACTTCTACTAACCCCTCCACATGGGCCAAGTTGTTGGTAAACCCAGCTAAGCGAACCACCTATACTCCTACCATTCTACCCTCCTACCTCCAATCGCTCCATGTAGATAAGCTTCGACAGCACGTTACATTTCCCATCTACAAATACTACAAGAAAAGAAATTGTGTGATGTGTGAAAAGTTAGAAATCCATCGCTCACAGTCTCTGAAGGGGATCTAACTTCAGCTGGCGAAGCGGACGTGACAGACTTCGCGCTTTTATCGACGCAGAGTTGACCGGGTCAGACTTGGTTAATTATATCTCGAGAGTGAAGGTGATAGCCTACGTCTAAAGCATTGAGGTGGGTGCGGCCAGCATGTGATTTATTTCTGCAATTGAAATAAGCCTTGATCTCATTGATAGCAATTGATTTTAGAGCCAACAACTTCGAAATAACTTACCATAATTGTCTTATGTTTAATGAAAATAGGGGACAGGACAGAGAGTCGAACTCGGGCGCTTCAGCTTCGTGCCGATGCGCTTACCAACTGCGCCCCAGCGCGTTAAGCTGACGGTCCCGAGTTAGATTCTCCGTCCCGTCTCCAATTTCATTCAATATATCATTTTTAAACTGTTACATGGCGGCGAGGTTTACCGCAATTTAAGAGATCTGAATGAATATCGTAGACAACTCCACGGTGGGGAAGGTCTCTAGTTCAAATAACGTTCATCTTAGTGGGCAGTAAATCCTGATGTTAGGGAACTCATCTGCTACAGCAAGTTGGTTCGATCCTCCTTTTCGGAGCCATTTTGCCTAAATTACTTTTATGACCTCCTCTGAGTATCCTCTCTTCTCTCAAACATGAATTCGAATGAGATCCAATGAAGTAAACCTTGTCACATTTCTCAACTTAATCATATTTAATAACTATCAATACTTTCAAAAAATTGTTTGTGCGTGTTTAGTGAAACAAATCCCAGACATCCTGTCTCAAACACAAGCAACGGCATTTCAATCGATAACATCCCCCACCGAAAGAAATAAAGCGGAAAACTTAACCGAGTCGTTGCGCGAAGGATTTTATGGCAGGGAAAATGATTTACTATGTTGGTGAAATAGGATTAAAATTAATAATCCCACAGTGAGACTCGAACTAAGGGACCTTTTCCCTTCCAGTTCGGCACGTTACCCACTACTCAACCGCCATCAAGTATGAGAAGTTCTGTCTAAATTAATCTGTAACCATTTTCATTCGATTGCAATGAACTTAACCAGAAACATGACTGCTAGAAACTCTCACGTAACTCGGCAGTTATTCTCTCAGTTCCCATGCACATCTTCGTTATCACACAATTCCTTAGGTATATTTACTTCGAAAATATTGGTATGATATTCTTACTTATGTATTTTATACCTTTTGGCAAAAGGAGGTTCATGCCATGTGACCTGCTCTTCCGCCTAACCGTTGGATTTTGGGGAAGGGAATAGGGAAGGAGAGAGGTTGGGTAGCCAGGGAACTTACGGTACCGGACCGACATTTGTCTGGAGTAGATGAGGGAAACCCCAGTTGAAAACCTCACCTAGTTCGGCCGAGCAGAGTTCGAACCCACGCTCAGCGGGATCGTGGAAGCGAAGATATTTGTTATACATTCCCATCATTTTCTGCTAATATGAATGTAGACGTAATGCTTAATACGTACACACTCTTCTCCAATAGACCTGAGTGTGCAGCTTTACATAGTACAATGATACGGTCGGTCGCGTGGAATCGCAATTCAGTGCATTTAGTGACCGAGGTATTTTCCGCCACCAACTCCCCCCCCCCTCCCACCGCGGTGGAATTTTTGTGGCATCGCGGAGGTTTTGGGGTTTGGGTAAAACTCGCGTATGGGTTTCACCTCGTGGTAACCGCCGTCCATTGATTGCTGCAGAGACAAGAAAAAATAGATGTGAGCAGCGTCTATTTAAATGGAACTCTTTTCACTTTTGCAAGTGTTTTTTCTCTCATTCCACTGTAAAACTCTAATGTAACCTACATTCCTGCTCAAGAATACGTATCTTCCTGTTAAAATACACTCCGAACTTTAGGATTCTCATAGTTAATTGTACTTTTATCTGATTTGAGTCGGGAACAAAAGAGTAAATTTTCATTGGCTGATGGTTTTTAACAAAATATTGTATTGCGAAGGATATATTTCCTAGGAATTTAAACGATTCAATTACACTGCATTTCAGTGTCCTGAAAAATTGCTTGTTGCAGAAATCTGTTTGAACTGACACTCAAATGAGAGTTCGAAAGGAAAAGACAACTGCTTCACAGTCCATGAACACATTTATATTTATTAAAATATCAACAATAATTAATTTGTTAACCGTAACAAAGTGGAAATACATACTAATGCAATGTCGCGAATCAGAAGGCAGCATGCTGCACCTCATTTTCCATTACAGAAATTTCATGTTTAAATTGAGGCACTTGCGCAAGTTCAACTTCCCATTTCTTTGATATCCCCTGAATTTGAAAGGATGTTCTAATGTTGAAATGATAAAACAATCTTCAAAGTGGATAACAAACTACACTTTATTGTAAAGACTAGAAAACATACCACTCTCATCACATCAAAACATAATATAGAGTAAGAAATACCCCGTAAATATTGCAACTACAGTTAATTGGTAAATCCGAAAGAACCTTCCAGATTAGATTAAAATAACACGTTAATAATATAAACAGCAATCCACATGTTATGTCAATATACAGAAGGAAGGAGCATGCTGTGTATATTACAAAGAAACTAAGAATCTGTATATGGAGATTTAACAGCAAGAAAAATTACACCACGGCAGATACTTAAAATTATTTATTTCCCATTATTCGAATCAGTTTTAAGATATGGAATCTCCATCTGGGGATCCACATCAAATTCTCAGTTAAAAATATTACAAAAACTTCAGGATAAAGCAATAGGAATCTATGGAAATATAAGATATTATGTGCGTCACAGCGACTAGGCTTCAGTACCCAAAAATGTGTTTTAAATGATAGTTTGAACTATTTTAAATCCAGTGGCGATAAACTTTTTATACCCTTATGGCGAAAAATTTTGAATTATTCGACTTTAAATTACTATGGGCTTATACGGATTTCGCTTTTTTTTAAATGTATATTCTGGCAAAAGTACTGGGTTAACATAGCGAATAAACCCTACTAAAACATAGCAAATGGAAATAGGAACGCAATGACGTTTTCATTCCTTACGAAGCATTTTCAAGAAAAATTCACCAAAAACTGTTCTAACTGAAATGGCAACCGCATCACGTGACTGAAGACAATGCGACCCTTGTCAAAGAAAGAGTCGAACGACAGTCTAAATTAATTATCAAGTTTTAAAATCACTAAATAATTGTTCTCATTCAATATAAAAAATCAGTAGAAAGGAATTATTAATTAATAAGCATTACTGTGGTGAATATTTCCGAGTTTCGAGAATATTTGACAACATGACTCGAGTCAACGCGCACAAAATACCTTACATTTTCTCGAAGGAAGGAAATACGACTTGGAGTATAAGTACCGGGTGAAACAAGAAGCCACCCCATGTGAATCAACCGTAGCCCAGGAGTGGCGATCGAACGGGAGGCGAGCGCTTGGTTCCTGGCACGCGCAGAGTCCTTCTGTGTTAGCTGACCTTCCTTTGCCAGGTGAGGTGGAGCCCGTTGCTCGAGCGAGCGAAAGAGAGGGTTGCTCCGCGCGCGCGAGCGACATGGAGGGGGGTCGTTTCATTTCAGTTGCAACCGAGGAGAGGAGGAGAACAGGTCAACTGCTGCCTATTCTCGATTTTTCAATAAAAGAATAAATAATCTATCAACTAGTCTAACAAAACTAGGACCATGCGGGGTTGATCCATGCTAATATATAAATCCGTAATGCGAATGCATGTCTGTCGATTTATTACTACATTACGACTAAACCACGGAACCGATCGTGATGAAATTAAGCAAATAGATAGTTTAGATGTCTAGGATGAGCATAGGCTAACTTTGATTTTTTAAATGTCTAAAAAGAAAGATAGGAAATGATGTTGAAGATAAATGTCGATAAAATCGGGGGAAAAATCAGCCATATTCAGGTACGGTTACTAAACGGTTAGAGATAGATGACAACTATGAGTGGCAATATTGTCCGCCTCGAAGTGTCCTACATAAAAGTCCCCGGCAGAAAACGTCTACCTACAAAAATTAACCTAATTTATTAATAAAACGTTATTAAAATGTGTTAAAATACTCCAATTTAAGAGACTAATCGAAAAAAGATAAAATCAATCATCATTTTTAATGGGTTCTCTATTTTCTGCATTTAACAAACATAAAAATCGTCTTTTAATCGTAAAATTAAAACAAATATTAGGAGATGTATGTAATTGCATACATTTACCATCTGACGGGTGTTTACTTAAACTGTGAGATTTTATATTTTTTTACATAAGAGAATTTCATAGTAAATTGAATCGAGCGCTCTCAAAGCAGCAATTGGCACGCGCACGAAAGCATGCTGTCGGTTCTGAGATGCCGTATATTAAAACACTTGAAAAATCTACACAATAAGCGAAATACCACTGACTGACTAAATCTCAGAAACTACAAAGCCTACAGACTTGAAATTTGGCAGGAGGATTCCTTTTAGGTGGAGGATGTCCGCCAAGAAAGGATTTTACGAAACTCTTGATTGTCACGAGCAACTTCAACAAAACTGTATACAGATACGAATGAATATCTTACATAAAGCACTAGGAGGGTAAGAGATTCCTGGTACCCATACGGAGGCGGTGGGAAGAGAGTGGCGTGAAAAAATAATGATAAAAATTATGTAACATATTTGAAACCATAGTTATCGGTGTCGTCACATCGATAAAGACGTCCCCAATGCTTCCAAACTTATAATTATTCAAACTAGAGATATTAAACCCCTAGCATCCTTGGGGTAGTGTAGCAGGTTAAAATTTAAAAAAAACGTCCAATATAGGTGTTCAATACATCCGCTTTGCGGTCGCAGAAGAGAAGATTCACGCTCTCAATGTCTGTTAAGTCCACGATCACACCCAATGAGGGAATATACTCAATTTGGCTAAGGGAAGAAATGTAAAATTATCCTAAAATGACTTATAATAGTGTTAAGATCATAGTTTTTGGAGGCCGATGAGGTATTTAATGACGTTTTCGCAGACCCTGAAGTCTAAAATCAACCCGTATACATCCTTTGCAACCCAAGGGTAGGGGATGCTATTTACGAATCAAAATGATAGGAATCGGTGAAGGGTTCTCATTTTGGAGTGAAGTAAATTTATCAAAAAAGAATTAAGAAAAATAAATCGAATAAGACCAATTTGAATGGGAAAAAAACAAAACTGAGGACACGATTAAGGATTTCCAACAAGAAAGTTCACTATTTTGTCACGGAATAACTTGAGAATTGGTGTCAGGCTAAAGTCCAGTATGTAATTAACTCGTGTAAAAATAATTTCTTCATCTGAAAAAAAAATTATGTCTCCCAATGCATGTTGACCCCACTTTTATTTGAATATCTTCGGATATATTAGAAATTTAGGAGTGTGTAAATTTACCAAAAAAGACTTAAGCAAGAGGAATCCAATGAGATCAGTTAGAATGAAAAACAGAAATTGGGAACGACAGAGTCTAAATTTTCAAACAAGAGTCTTCACTATTTGCTCACGGAACAACTTGAAAATTGGTGTCAGGGTAAAGTAGAGTTTATTAAACCCTCTGAAAGAAATTTTCATATAAACAAATCTCATAGAAATTATACACTTCGATGCATGTTAACCCCACTTTTTATGAACGAGAAAATCTTTTAATCTACTGGAAATTTTGGATTACTGTAAATTTTGCAATTAAGAGTTAAGCAAGAGAATTAAGGTGAGATAAACTTGAATGAAAAAAATAATTACGAAGGATACAATCAAGGATTTGAAAAAAGGAAGTTCACTATATTGTGACATAATAAATTGAGAATTGAAGTCAGGTTTAAGTTGAACCGGAAATTAATCCCTGTATAGGAATTTTCTTTAAAAAATTCTAAAAGAAGTAATGCCCCTGATGCATATTAACACCACTTTTAAAATTCGTTAGTGTCTTCCGGTATATTAGGAATTTTGAAAGGTAGTAAATTGTGCAAAAAAAATGTTAAGCAATACGAATTAAATAAGAAAATTTTAATTAAAAACGGAAATTAGGAAGGACACAATCTAGGATTTCCAATAAGTATGTTCTGTATTCTGTCACGCAATAACTTGAAAATTTCAGTCAGGCTGAAATAGTCTGTACTTAACATCTGTGAAAGAAATTTTCTTAGAAATCAATCTAAAAAAAGTAATGCTTCCCCCTCCCCCCCGATGCATGTTAATACTACTTTTTATAATCGTTAAAATCTTTGGAAATATCGTTATGCTTAATAATGGATGTTAACCCCACTTTGTATGAACGTGAAATTCTTCGGATAAATTAGGAATTTAGAAGAGCAGTAAGTTTAACAAAAAAAAGTAAGCGAAAAGAATCGAATGAGATCAATTTGATCAGAATCATTGATTTAAAAGCACGCAATCTAGGATTTCCAAAAACCATGTTCACTATTTTGCCATGAAATAACTTGAAAATTGGTGTTAGGCTATAGTAGAGTCTGAAATTATTCCCAGTAAAAAGAAATTTCCTTCAATACAAATCTGGAATATGTCATGTTCCCGGATGCATAGGAAACAAAACTCTACCCCATTGTGAATATTAATATTTCTAATCTGGAGTTCACAATTTTCTCACGGAATGAATGCTAACACACTCGTTGGAAATCCTAGATTGTGTTCTTCCCTATTATAGTTTTTCATTCAAATTGATCTCATTCGATTCCTCGTTCTTATTCTTTTTTGCTAAATTTATTGTCCTCCAAAATTCCTAATACATCTGATATACACGTAATAAAAAGTGGGGTGAACATGCATCTATAAGTTACAATCCAGGTAAAATCACGTAAAAAGTTTGAAATTTCGAATGAATTTTTATCACTTAGGATATACGCACTGATTTAAAATGTTTAAACATAGTTCTCAAGATTTTTTGAAACTATATTTACTATATGAGTATTCTAATTATACTCTTCCGTTCATGAACTTCATGAAGTCCATTAACATTTGGCAAGATTTTACGTGAAGAACTACCTTAAGTTAATAAAATGTTACCGTTTACTTCCTCTTGGTTAACTCTTTATTAGTATATCAACAGCACTCAAAAATTCCAATTAGATCCAATGATATTCACGTTTATATACGCTAATCACTTATTTTCGTAAATACCAGATTGTGTCCTTCCCAATAAATGATATTTAAGCAATTTGATCGCACTTGCTCCCTCTTGCTTAATTCTTTTAGTCTAAATTTACTGCACTCCAAAATTTCTAATATATCCGAAGATATTCACGTTTATAAAAAGTCTAGTAACGAGCATCGGGGTGAGGCATAACTTCTTTTAGATTTGTTTTTAAGAAAATTCTTTTCTCGGGGGTTAATTACAGACGCCACATTAGCCTGACTTCAATTTTCAAGTTATTCTGTCACAAAATAGTTAACATATTTCTTGAAAATCCTAGATTGTGTCCTTCCCAATTATTGTCTATTAATGAATTTTTTTCCTTCGATTCATCTGACTGCATTTTCTTTTCTGTTAAATTTGCTGTACTTCAAAATTTTTAATATATCCGAAGTTATCCACGTTCATAAAAAGTGGGGTAAGCCATGGCCTTGTTTCGAGTAGGAAAGGCGAATCCTATTGTGACGATTCGAAAGCTTAGCCGTTGAGATATGAAACAGATGTAGAAGATGACGCGTGGAGACTAGGAATTTGACGAACGCTCTGTATTTGTGGATTCTGCCTTCAGCGTCTCATAACTTGAGGTAATAATTATGAGGCGTGAGAACAGTTGTTTCCATTCATATGACAATTCTGCGTGAAAATACGTTTATTATCGTACTCGCTCGGCTTTGCACAGAAGTTTCTCTCGTGATACGAATCACCCTGCGTTCTAGATAAAAATAGCACGTTTAAGTCGTATCTTCTCTAAATCGAAACGCACGGCAGAAATTTGAAAAAAGGAAAATCCGCATGATTCACCGCGTTAAATTCGGAATTTCGAGAAATTCTTTTAATCAATGTCAGACAATCAGGAAGTTGCACCCTATGGTAGGGTCATTCCATGTCATTTGATGCAAATTTATAATTTTTTTTAACCTCATATCCTCCAATCTTCCAGCACTTCCTCAGTAGCCTGAAGTTCCCTATATTTCATATAGATCTTTATAATTGTACTAGCTGAGTCTTCGCAGTTTCGCTCTCGCGTGCTTGCTGGAGTATTATTAAATAATCTAGATATATATCCTTAATTATATTATGCATAATTATACAGCATCAGCTGTAGTAGAGCTCGAACTCAAACAGTTGTTTACTCCAGCACTGCCATTAATTTTAGTAGTTTGTTGTTAGTATAGTACTTTCCCATTGAATCCCAGATACCTTGCTACAGTGGGAAGTAGAGGATAATCAGTACATTTTATTCTCATTCTCTCTCGTACTTTAAATATTCACATTTGTGTGTATTTTTGGCCATGTAGTTTCAGTCAATAACTTTCTTTTTATTTTATCTCGTAATGTTTTTTGAATTGTGCTGCTATTGCAGCCCATATTGTAATATCAAACTTTTGAGCTAAAACATTTTTATAGAAGTGCTAGAATAGATAATCGTAAACTCTTTCCGCACCACTTCTATGACAAAAGGGATTCTGGACAGAAGACATTCCGTAAAAGAAATATTCATTCATTTAATTATTTATTCATAAGAGGAAAAAATACATATACTATTCTATACAAATGTATCCAAGAGTAAAGAGGAGAACATGCTCCATGTAAATTAATAATTGAATTGTTCTACCACTGTAAGAGAAAGTTAATAGTAGATTATACGTATTACATTCTAAAATTCATTTTATTGTATTTTAAGCTAAATACATAATGAAAGTAATAAAATTAGATTCACAGAATAAGAAAACAATATAAATTGTAAATAAAAATATTTTTTTCAGTTATAATTCATCAGTGGACACACATTTTTCCTCTACACATTTATAGGTTCTGCTGCAACTTTTCTTTGAAGAATT
Source organism: Laupala kohalensis (assembly GCA_002313205.1). Taxonomy (NCBI): domain Eukaryota; kingdom Metazoa; phylum Arthropoda; class Insecta; order Orthoptera; family Trigonidiidae; genus Laupala; species Laupala kohalensis. The sequence goes on from NNCF01126310.1 coordinate 185,878, forward strand.
TTCAGGACACTTGAGAAATCATTAAAAATCTTCATTTAATGATTGTCCCTAATACTGATGGCCCTATAGTAGAACTTTTGTTGGTTTGTTAAAAAAATACTTTATTTCTTGTTTTTGTAACCGAATGAATTTTAATTTCTTTCAAATAACTATTATTTAAGGAAACTATGTAATAAGAAAATGAAATTCGTAGAAGGACACCAAAATTCTTTTTTTATCACTAATTTCAATAGTTGACTTTGGTTTTACAGTGGAATTAATACATTACTATATGCATATGCCCACACTGTTAACCATTCTATAAAATTAAGCAATATACATGAAAATAATGATTTATTTAATATAAATAGAATACATTCTAAATAGCACAAACTCAATAAGCTAATACTTTTAAAAAAGCTTTTCAAATATTCTTCTATCATTCATTCTATTAAAAACTGAACAGAGAGGTCTGGCTACATATCCATACTTTCGTAGTGACAACAGACTGAACCTGAATAATGATTTACAGAGTACGGATGCAAATGTGGTGAAGTCAATATGGATATTTCAACATTTTCTGCCTTCTACTCTGTTTACATCACTCATGAACATACTAATATTATAAACAATAAATTAATTGAAGGGGTAGTATAAATGAAAGAAAAGAATTTACAAGTTCATAAGCTCCAGAGTGTTAATGTCGACTCTTAGCTAGTTTTCACTGTATCCCTAATATCACAAATTTTATTACAATTAATTTTGAAAATGTTGTATTTCTCTTGTCTTATGCAAGCCAGTGTTCAGAACATCAATTCTCAAGTACTCTCTTAAGTACTCACTTCTCTTTGGTCCATAAATTGGGTATTCCCATAGCATATGTTGCACATTTTTTGTTCCTATTTTGTACAGACACACATCATAAGATATCTTCTTTATTTTGAATAAATATAAATTCAAATTCCCATGGTCGCGTAATATTTCCATTTCTTTTCTCGGTGCTCGAAACCCTTTTCTATTTCTATAAGCAAAGGTTATAACTTTTATAAATTTACTATACTAGATTGTCTCCTTCCCAATTAATGTTGATTAATCAAGTTCCTCTCATTCGATTCCTCTTGTTTAATTCTTTTTTGCTAAGTTTACTGCACTCCAAAATTCGTAATATATCCGAAGATATTCACGTTTATAAAAATGGGGTTTAACATGCATCAGGGAGGAGGGCATAACTTCTTTCAGATTTGTTATTAAGAAAATTCCTTCCACAGGGGTTAATTGCAGACTCTTTTAGTTTGACACCAATTTTAAAGTTATTGCAAGACAAAATAGTGAACACCCTTGTTGAATATCCTCGATTGTGCCCTTCCCAATTTTGGTTTTCCATTCAAATTGATATCATTCGATTTCTCTTGCTTAAGTTTTTGCAAAATTTACTGCACTTCCAAATTCCTAATATATCCGATGATATTCATGTTTATAATAAATGGGGTTAACAAGTATCGGGGGGCATAACTTCTTTGCGATCTGTTATTAAGGAAATTCCGTTTACGTGGTTTAATTTCAGACCTTCCTTTAGCCTGACACGAATTTTCAAGTTATTCCGTGACAAAATAGTGAACACTTTCCGTAAATCCTGGAACCAACGACGACGGCCTCAGCAACTCGTCAACCGACTTTCCATCGGTCCCAGAGGAAACGGGCAGATCAATATTCAGCGGTATCGAGAAAATCCCCGATCCTCTCAATTCGGCGAGATATCCACAGAAACTCACTTCCACAGTTGGGCGCGATCAGCGACAGAACTTCACTAACTTTACGATATCACTTCAAAAGGAGTATTGACTGGGAGTAACACAGATATCAGTCATTCATAGACAATCTAAAGAGACTTTAGGTTGCATTAAACAAGTAAAATGTCTAAAGGGGCTGCAACAGCATGCTTTCATGATTTAAAAATGTTTATTCACCTTCTCCCAAACGGCAACAGATGTTTTAATAAAGTATACGGAGTAAAGAATATTAGGAAATAGAATTCAATTTAACAAGAACACGCTTCGCGTGATTAAAGAATATTTAATTTTTACGAAACTTGTTTGAAAATTTCGCAATGACTGGGCCGGTATTTTTTCGGGGAGGGGGTATGCGTAAGACTTCACGCTCAAAATTATATGATGCTAATTGTGAAGTTATTTGTCCCGACATATGATAAGTTCGTTCAAATGTACATTTTACTGACTTGAATATTTATCCATATAAAATGCTTCCAATCCCCGTTGGCCTCTTGATCAACAACCGAGTCTTGCAGCGAGATTCTGATGCACGGCATTCCCATAAGCGAATTGATCGCAATCACTGAATTCTGACTAAGATTTTATTATCCTGTCAAAGTATAATGGAAATCAAAAAAATAAAATACACTTTCAGTCAAAATCATTTATCTACAGCGTCCGAAACCTTTTTTCTCATAAATTAGGACCAGGGAATTTTACATAACTTACACTTTTCGAAGTATCGTTCAATGGTCGGATGATTTGTACGAATATTTACGCCAAAACATAAAAAAACCACTTATTATGTCTGATAAGTAAACCCATGCAGAGCTGATCCTCAGAATCGCTCGTTATCGTGGTCCAAAGTTTGCCAGCAAAGGAGTACGTACAGAATACAACTTGGCGAAGATATTTTCCTGCGCGAAGCTCTGGACATCGTTCATTTATATCTTTTATATCTGACATAAATTTTCTCTACTCAGTTGAACGTCGAAATAACAATATCGTCCAGAAAAGTCTTCGGCGACACCCTCCAGAAAGTTGTCTGACACGGGATATATAAAAAGAGCACTAAAATATACATTCTCACTTGCAGAGCGACTAAGCTCATTGGGAGATCACGCTTCGTCGAATGAGGTGCACTTCAGGCATTCTCAGACCACAGGAATATTTCAAACTTGAATTAATACATAGATTGTCTAAGTTCTCAAAAGGATTCAAAGTTGGGAAAAACACAATCAAGGATTTTCAACGAGAATGTTCACTATTTTGTCAGGGAATAACTTGAAAATTAATGTCAGGCTAAAACAGGATCTAAAATTAACCCCTGTGGAGAGAATTTTCTTAAATACACTTCTGGAAGATGTTATGCCCTCCGATGTATGTTAACCCGACTTTTTATAAACGTGAATATCTTAGGATATGTTGAAAATTTTGGAGTGCAATAAATTAAAAAAACAGATGCAAGTCCGGAATCAAGCTATTTGAAAAATTTTAATACAGTTTTCTTTACAATATCATTAGCTCTTATACGATATATCACAAAATGAACATAATTTAAATTTAATATTATTGTTAATATTTAAAATTATGAAACTTATTTTATTTACATTAATATGAGAAAAATTTTCAAAACAAATACTCTGATTATTCTAGGTTTCCACCATCTTTTCACTACACAAAAAAAATTATTGATTTGTATATTGCACATTAATGCAAGGAAGAAAACTTTACAGGTTAACATACATTGGCTTAAACATAATTAAAAGACATATTCTATATTTTACACATATTAATGTTGAAATACAAGTTTGAATATAATATCATAGAACAGATTAAAGTTTTAAAAAGAGAGTGAACAAATGCATCCAATTTCATAACCAGATTAAAAATAAATATAGTGTACTTTTCCTATTATCACTGTAAAAGAACAATTAACAAACCAAAATAATAGGTTTTTGAAGTTGAACTATACAATCCATTGCAAACATAAAGGGCTGTTAGACTGTTGATTAAATTTAGTTAATGTATCAACTACTGAACTATCTGTACCTGCATGCAAAGGTATGCTTAAACAAGCAGGTATTTGCATTACAAAACTATAATGTTAAGGTGATATTCAGTCTTCTGTCTGTCTTTGTGCTAATCAGGTGGTCTCTTCTCTGAGTTCTTTGTATTTAGGAAAAGTAATAAGTGGACTTAATGAAATTAGTGTCCTGAGATAGTTAAATAAATTGCACAACATCAGATTTTAGGATTTGACTTTTCAACGTCGTTCTCAAAATGAAAGAAAACTTACATCCAGTTTACAGGTTTCCCATGCTATACACTACATTGGGGCAGGATAATTTCAAAATATGTATCAATCTCAAATACAGTCTGTCATTAACCCCTGTGAAAGGAAATTTTTTAACAACAAATCTGAAAGAAGGTATGCACCCCCTCCCCGCGACGAATGTTAACACCACTTTATATAAACGTAAGCTTTTAATACACTTTTCATAAAGCTATGGTATGATCTATAAGTTCGTTGTTTTTTCTCTTTTCAGTTAGAGTATGTCTTGTATCCGTATGTATAAGACTTCCTCAGGACACAAACTAACAACAAGAAAACGCGATCTTAATTTGGGAACGTCTATGCGCCGTTGTAGAGAAAATGGTCGGAAATCAAAGCACGTCTAGAAAGAGTTGTCAAACAAACGATTGGGGAGCCACTAATGCTTCTTGCGATTAATTTAAGATCCAATGCCATATAATAGTTCAAATTATCAGCATAGTTCCACAGACAATCCCAAGACGTCGCGGGAATTGAGAGGAGAAAAATAATTACGCAGAGGAATCGTGTAGGATTAATTTGAATGGAAAACCAAAATTGGGAAGGACACTACCTTGGATCTTCAAAAAAAAGGTGCTTACTATTTTGGGACGGAATAACTTGAAAATTGGTGAGAGAATAAAGTACAGTCGGTTATTAACCCCTGTGACAGCAATTTCCTTAAGAACGAATCTGAAAGAAGTTATGCCCCCTGATGTATGTTTACCCCACATTTTGTAAACGTGAATATCTTCGGATATGTTAGGAATTTGGGAGTGCAATAAAATTGAGACAAGATAGATTACATTCTGTAGGATTTCCACACCCAAATCTATGATTACCAAGAAGGGTTTAACTATACGGTTGATGTCCTAGCAGATACATGTTCGGTAAATATTAATTCATAAAATGATATAAATTATATAAAATATTCATTAGCTTCATAGGTTATAATTTTTGTTCAACCTTAATAATGACAAAATAGACGACATCTGAATAATCAAGTAACTCATAAACTTAACAGAAATCTGATGAGAACCAAAAGAAAAGTGGAAGTCAACGTCGCCTTGTGACGCTTGTCTTCAGCAACGATGACGCGTCTAGCTACGTCATCGTTGTTTGAAGATGCCTCACGTCCTCGCAAGGGCTTTTTTCAAGCATATGACACCGTCCCCTCCCAGAGCGCACTTGAGGTAGCTAGACAACAGTGCGAGAGAGCAACTGGGGGTATTTCCGTTTTCTCATTCTGTGTCCAAGACATCAGACTTCCTAATTGCTCCTAGCTTATTGGGAACCCAAAGCATATAATGTAACTTTTAATCGCTATGGGACGAGTTTGTAAAATTGCGAATTATAATTTGCTGCCCGAAGAAATTAATGTTATGTTGTATTGTGAGTATTTTATTTAATTTTTCGCGACAAACACCGTATTTAAATTGCCTTATATCATGAAATAATTTCCTTTTTGGATTTCGTCGGTATCAGATTTCACATATTGTTTTCGGATGGTTTATTCGTGTAAACTCATGTAGCACTGAATATCCACAACATTGATTTTTACTCTGGAGTTAACATTTATTCCATGAGAAAATAGTGAAAACCCTCGTTGGAAATCCTAGATTGTGTCCTTCCCTATTATAGTTTTTCACTCAAATTGATGTCATTCGATTCCTCGTTCTTAATTCTTTTCTGCTAAATTTACTGTACTCCAAAATTCCTAATACATCTGAAGATACACGTAATAAAAAGTGGAGTGAGCATGCATCGGGGGGCATAACGTCTGTAAGATTTGTATTTAAGAACATTCCTTTGAGAGGGGTGTATTACAAACTCTACTTTAGGCTGACAACAATTTTCAAGTTATTCAGTGCCGAAATATTGAACAACCTTGTTGGAAATTCTAGATTTTATCCTTCCGAATTTTCTTAAAAACAAGTCTCAAAGACTTTACACACTTCGATGCATGTGATCCCCACTTTTTAGAAACAAGAATATCATTGAATCTACTAGAAATTTTGGATTGCTAAAACTTTTGCAATGAAGTTAAGCACGAGGAATGAGGTGAAATAAACTTGTATGAATTAATTAATTGGGAAGGATACAATCTAGGATTTGAAAAAAGGGAGTTACTATGATGTGGCGCAATAAATTGAGAATTGAAGTCAAGCTAAAGTAGAGCCTGAAATTATTCCCTATATAGGAGTAAGGCCTCCGATGCATATAAACATCACATTTTTTATTGTTAATATTTTCTGGTATATTAGGAATTTTGGAAGGTAGTACATTGTGCAAAAGGAATTAAGGAATCAAATGGGAAAATTTGAATGAAAAAACAGACATTGGGAAGGNGAAACAGAAATTGGGAAGGACACAATCAAGAATGAGGAACTACGGAATTCACTATTTTTGGGGAGAATAATTTGAGAATTGAAGTCAAGCTAAAGTAGACCCATGTAGAGGAATTTTGTTTTTCAAACATCTGAAAGAAGTAATACCCCACGATGCATGTTAACACTACTTTTTATAATCGTTAGTTACTCTGTATTACCATGTAAATAAACGTAAAATATACTAAACTTCTACAATGTAAAGTAAAAAAAATTGATGAAACGTTTAACCGAAAAACCATGACGGAGATTTATTCTATCTGGTTTTGGACACGTATAAATATTAGGAATTCACCTGCACCATTTAGTCACACGAAGGCGCTTTGATGAGGTGCGATGGGAATCGGTAATTTTGCAAACATTAATTCTATCAAGTCAGTAATAGAACCAATGTGTAGTAGCATTATATATTATTTTAACCGAATAAAACCTAGGAAAGATATATCCAGAATTAACATTGTCGGGAGAACTTATCATTTTCTGAGTAATATAGTCTCATCTCAGTAATGAGAAGTCGTAGAAGTGTAATTAAAATAATTTTTATTCGTCTATTGTAGACGAAATAAATGAGCCGTCAATTAATATCGTAGATAAATGTTTACTTTATTAGCTTAAAAAAAGACTACTACTTAATATTAATTCTATCAACGAAATTAAATCAATGATAAATAAGATTTTATTTCATGTGGATGTGGGGATGTAGCTCAGTTACCAAGTGAGTAGGAAACAAATGAATGGATAAAATAAACAACTCGTGATTTCTTAGTTAGATTTATGTTGGGTGTAATGAGGAAGAGGTTATCGCGTTCTATAAAATCTTAATTCCGTGAATCATTGCAATCAAGACATGGGGAAAGCGAATAGAGTTGTGTTTTCTCCAAATAAGGGACGGAATGACATGAAACTGCAGCTAATTTTGAAAATGAAGCTTCTTCAGGAAAATAATATACAACTGGCGAAACATCTTGCGAAAAAGGCGTCGGAGGCACGTGAGGTGGAAAAGCTAAGACATTTGTACGATTTTCTCAGGATAGACAGTACAATATTCGTCAAAACTATGAATATATACAATTGTAATATCGAGACACTAGTAAAAGATGCAAGTTACCTACGTATCTCTTCACAAATAAGAAAAGTCACCAATGATGCTAACGATATCATTATCGCGTTCACGAAACTTCTGGCCTGTACTCCTGAGGAGACACCCAAAGAAGAATTGTATTTTCGTGAACTGAAGGAATCGTCAAAAGATAAAATTAATGTGTTAGAAACATTGACTGAGGATGTTGAAACTCCAAGTACAGATTATATGAGGAACAAAAATGCTTTTGTCGGACAGGTTTCTTCGGAAAGCGAAAATTCTAGTGATGACGAAGACATTCTCTCAGGAAGTGAAGCAAGCACGAGTGCTCAAACTTCTACTCCGAAGCAAAACACCCAGGACAGAGAACCCCGTGGTATTACAGGTTATGTGAGGAAGACAAGTGCTTCACACAGCCGCAATAAAAGTGCTTTAGACGGACAGGTTTCTTCGGAAAACGAAAATTCTAGTGATGACGAAGACATTCTCACTAGAAGTGAAGCAAGCACGAGTGCTCAAATTTCTACTCCGAAGCGAAACGCCCAGGACAGAGAACCCCGTGGTATTACAGATTATGTGAGGAAGACAAGTGCTTCAAAACGCCGTAATAAAAGTGCTATAGACGGACAGATTGCTTCGAAAAGCGAAAATTCTAGTGATGACGAAGACATTTTCACTAGAAGTGAAGCAAGCATGAGAGCTCAAAATTCTACTCCGAAGAAAAACACCCAGGACAGAGAACCCTCTGGTGTTAAAAGTACTGAGAAAAAGAACGAAGATTCTGGCAAAATATCAGATCCACGAGGGGAACAAATTTCTTCTCCAAAGGGGTCCAAAGATAGCAGCAGTTTGCAAGACCTATTAGATGATTCACGGAAACAACGACCCACAAAATCCGTAAATGATTCAGGAACACGGACACCAAATTTCGCTTCGCCAAGAACCAAGGAAATCATTACATATAGAAGCAGACTAAACCACCTTCCGTCTAAAGGAACCAAACCTGTGTCATTGGAAGCCAAGGAACCCTTCCTACCACCGATAGCACGGAAGGATACGCTAGCTCGAGCTAATTCTCGAAACTCAAATGACTTGCCATCGAAGTTAAACTTGAAAGTACCCCGAATTAGCGATTTAATTAAAATCTCCAGTGTTGCAGGAAGAGATGAGACATTCCAGAGGGATAGATATCAAAGAAACCAAAGCGACCAAATGTGTCCAAAGGCAGCATCCAAGTTTCCTAACTACGCAGCATGGCTTCAGGAGGCTAATAAAAAATATTACGGTAGATTTTGAAAGATAGTCATGCAAATATTATCTACGAAAAGGCGAAATCAGTCGTTTATATAGATGTCATAATCAAGAATGATGGGGACTAATCATAATATACTATATTATATACTTTTTATATGAGGAAAAAACTTTCAGAAAACTTAATAAAATGCTGATATGTAAAAAGAAATGTAGTAGAGATTTTATTTCACGGGGATTTAGCTATATTCAATGGTTGAATCCCCACTTTACAATCAGAGGTCCCGGGTTCGAACCCCGGCATCTCCAGATTTTTAATTTTTATTTCAATGGCATTAGTGTGTAACTAATAAACTAAAATTCAATCCCATCTGAACTCAAATTCAATAATATTTCCTCTCATCAATCTCAATAACTTCTCTGGATCTTAATAGTTAAGTAATTATATGTTCCTTGATTTTGTGGAAAATATTAATTGAAAGAATGACAAATATTTTGTATTTTATCACAACAAATATTTTTTCTTATTTTTAAGACAATTTTTCATAAAAACTAAGGCTCATTTTTGCCATTGAAAATGTTCTGTCAACATTTTTGCATTGTAAGGCATGTTGAAGATATCAATATTAACTTGATGTTCTGTGACAACTTGTTTTATAAATAAAACAAATTGATGATATTGTAAAATATAATGACAGTAATAAAACACAAATCTAACAAAATGAAGTAAACAGTAACTTTGATATACCATTATCAACAGCTTTGAGTATCAAGGAGATTATAGTGAAACTAGTAGCTATTAATATAGCTCCAGGAATCGAAACGATAAGAGCTAAAGATATAATTAAAAGCACTGATATATTTTGTCAAATTATTTCACAATAAATAAATAAAATCATAAAACAAGGTAAATTTCCAGTCTTTAAAAATCTCGATAATTAGACCATTATAAAAAAGGAGGTGATCCAACAAATCTATCAAATCTCCATATCTATACTACCAGTTATAGAAAAGATAATAGAGAAATATTTAGTCAGCAAGCTAAAGAAATACCTTATCAATAATAAAATTATTCGAGAGTATCAGTATGGTTTTCAAGAAGGTAAGGGTACTGAAAAGTAAATTGTAGAAGTAGTTGATTACATTAATAATAATCTGAACAAAGATCAAGGAGTTATGGCCTTGCTTATTGATTTTTCACGAGCATTTGACACCAAAGAACATAATCGACTCATTAAAAGATTGAAGGAGATTGGAGTACAGGGTTTGTACCTCAGTATATTTGAAAGCTACCTCAATAATAGAATATGTTTGGAAATACTACATGAAAACAGCAACCTTTACAATAAAAAATTGGGCGTACCCCAGGACAGCTGCCTGGGACCAATTTTATTTCTTATTTATGCCAACACCATTTTTCAAAACTTGAATAAATGTAAGCTATAAATGTAAGCTATACATGTATGCAAACGATGCAATACTAATGTTCTCCCATCACAATGAGAAGATGTAAGTAGTATGATACAGGAAGAATTTAGTCACATTGCCAAATGGTGAAGGGAAAACAATTTATTCATTAACTCTACTAAGACCCAAGTTATGTGCATAAAAGCACTGCACATGAAAAATAATAATAATTTAAAGAAAATTGTATTGCATGACTCAAATTGCATTAATGTGGGTTTTATGAATGATTGTAGATGTAAAAGACTTGACTATGTTTGTGAATACAAATATTTAGGAGTAATATTTGATGACAACATGAAGTTTCACAAACACACAGTCACTGTACAATAGATGCAAGAAATTAATGGGTTATATATACTTAATAAAATATTATGTACCAAAAAGTGTCCTGAAAATAATTTATAAAGCTTTGATTGAAAGTATATTTCGATCCGGTAGTCAAATTTGGGAAACCACGAGTAACTCAACACTTCAAATATTTAACAAAATACAATGGAAAACTTTTAAATTGTTCTGTGATAAGAAGAATGTTGCCAACAAAGAACTAGGAGTTAAGGTGTCTATAGATTTTAATAAAGGGTTTTCATGTCATTGGCATATCGTGGAAAATTTCATTGTGAACATGTACAAAGAAACCACAGATCGCCTATACAACACCAGAAACCTTCAATGCCTATAGTTTACAACAATTATGGAGAAAAAATGAAGTTTTTGGTGCCAACTCTTTACAACAAACTACCATAAGAAATAAAAGAAATAAACAACTTCAAAAAATTTAAAAAAGAAACTAAGATATGGATACAAAACATGGAAACCACTTAGGCTATTATATTATTTGGTATTTGTACTACTTGGTATTGTATTTGGTAGTGTTTGGCTGTTGTATCATTTTAAAAGTAGTAGTGCAACTTCCAATTCGAATGTAACATACAAAAATATTCTTAACGGATATAAAAATTGATTACAACATACGCATTTATTTTGTATTTAGTATGTGTTTATTTTATATTTTATATATTTTAATCTCTGTAATGGCTGCTACAATGCCAAAACAATTTTTTTTGTTCATAAGATAAACACTGTAAAAAAATGTAAAAACTATGTACAGGGAACCCGATGACAAGTTGTAAGACTTATTGGGACCCATAACTATATGAAAAAGAAAATAAATTCAATTAATTTTATTTTTGTTTTTATTATTCGTCTTGTTATTATGCCTTGGGGCGGCACGTGGCAAAACGACATGAAAGGACACCGTGAGTATTCAAAACGACATGAAAGAAGGACGCTATTCACAAACACCGCATTTGTTCCCTTTCATGTTAGCTTCTGGAACACCTGCGGAAGCCGCACAACCCTCGCTGTCGGACCGTTGCGAGCTCATTAACAAAGCGGGACTCGCATATTCTCTTGTGATGGTGCGGTAATGACGGGAGCCATGTATCGGGAATTCTTCACCACGTTTCTTGCATCAAAACAAAATATGTAAAATAATTGACCATTTAAACTATCAAAATCTGGCCGACTTGCAAATATGTTCCGTGTTATTTAATTACAATACACTGGCAATACAACAAAATTGAACAATTTAAATAAAACGATGGGGGGTTATAAGAAAATAAATGAATTATTTAAAATATTACATATTAGCGAATAAACACGATCACAGAGGCATTATTTAAATAAGAAATACCTAACTAAATGGTATTTATTTACCGCATTGTTTTATAGATGTATACAAAAGGGAAGGGATTTTCTGTTTTGTTTTTCTTTCGAATTATGTCTAAAAAGAATTGTTGCATTATAAGACTCGAGTAATTTCACCACGCAGTATGCTACACCACACTAGCATCTAGAATTTTTTCAGAGGAATATAGAAATATCTTAATAGACTTACAGGACTAATGTTTCTTAAAAACAAAATACTTATTGAAGATTTAAATTTGTTACGCAATTTTATATGAATATCTGAACCAATTTTTTCTTTCTTTAACAGCGTGAACGATATTACTATGTCCAGCAAACCGCTTCTAGAATAGTCGGAGGTATTTCGCGTACTACAAGAAATAATCGAAGCATTTGAAAACAAAGTAATGAAAATGTGTACGTTTAGTTACGTATTGATGAATGAAATATTTATATTGTTAGACAATCGCTGCAATTTCAGAAAATTTTACGGAAGATCCTAATTTATCTGCTTCTCATTTGCCCGGATCCTCGGTTTATTCGCATTATTTTTACATGTAAAATAATTTTCCTTTTTTACGTCTATGCCATACTGGTTTTTAATGCTATAGTTTGTGTGTGACCTTTTTCGAAAATTTCTATTACATTAACATTATAGTAAAACAATAAGCACCTCATATTGTCATACTTTTAAAGAATTTAAATTGTTTAAAAAATTAGTTCAGTGTGTAACTCGCGATTCAAAGATGTGTCCAATCAAACATTTTTTTAATGTAACGCTATAAAAATTTTAATAACGGCTTTTAATATATACACCCTTTACAGCCCAAGAGTGGGCGATATATTATCGAGAATACAACTTATCGAGAATATCAGTGACGAGTTCATAGTTTGGAATGCAGTAAATTTAGCACACAAAAAAGAAGCAAAAGGAATGGAATGAGATCAATTTGAATGGAAAACCAAAATTGGGAAGGACACAATCTAGGATTTTCAACAAGTGTTTACTATTTTGTTACGGAATAACTTGAAAATTGGTGGCAAGCTAAAGTAGAGTCTGAAATAAACACCTGTAAAAGGAATTTTATTAAGTTCCATTCTGAAAGAAGTTATGTCCCCCGATGAATGTTAATCCCACTTTTGATAAACGTGAATATCTTTGACTACATTAAGAATTTTGGAGTGTAGTAAATTTGGCAAAATAAGAATTAAGAAAGAGGAATCGAATGAGATCAAATTGATTAAAAAACATGAGTGTGGATGACACAACCTACTATTTCAAAAAAGTGTTACCTATTTTGTCTCGGATTATCTTGAAAATTTGTATCAAGATAAAGTAGAGTTTGTAATAAACCCCTCTGAAAGAAGTTTCCTGAAAAACAAATCTGGAAGAAGCTATTCGCCCGATGCATTTTAACCCCACATTTTATAAACGTGAATATCTTCGGATGTACTTTGTATTAGGAATTTTAGAGTGCAGAAAATTTAGCAAAAAAGGAATTAAGCAAAGAGGAATCGAATGAGATTAATTTGATTAAAAAACTTTAATTGTGAAGGACACAATCTAGGATTTCTGACAAGGGTGTTCACTATTTTTTCACGGATACTATTTAGGTTTGTCTTGTGTCAAATTATGACCAATAAAAATACTTTTAAAAGGTTGATTTCGTGGATTTAATTGAGATATACCACTTTTCCCTCAAAGGTATAACATGTTATCTGTACGTTTCGCTACTTTTCCGTTTAGGTGTCGCATGTTTCGGAAAATAATACTACAAAAGTTGCAGTGTGTGACTCGCTTAAGGCAGTATTAAACTAGTTAGAACCACCGACAGCGTCTTTGCTATCACGATCGCGCCGACCGGTGGAGCGTGGGTTCAAACCCTGTTCGGCCGAACTAGGTGGGGTTCTGTACCGTAATTCCCTTTGCTTTGTCTTTGCTTCCCAATTCCCTCTCCCTAGTCCAACAGTTAGGTGGATGAACAGGCCTCATTGGTTGAACCTCGCCGAAAGGCATAAAATAAATAAATAAAGATATTTAGCGATTTAATTTAATTCGCATAAATAATCATAGTATGCACTTATTGTGATTTTAACTTCAAATGCATTTAAATATAAAAATTGCCATTATTATTTGGTGTACTGAATTGCGTCTTATGGAGGAAGCACTTATTTTCGAATGAAGTCCGAAAGTGAAGGAAGTAGTCAAATATTTTACGTAACTTTTTTCTATGAACATTTCAGAAAGAGATTTTCCTTTTTCCTTCGAGGCGAGATGCATCAATGATGGAACACTTGCGCTCCACCGCCACTTCTGCATTTCGAATGGCTTCCTGAACATTGTTTGTACTAAATAATAGTTACAATTTAAATCACGCTCTTTCTTCGTTTATATTGATACTGTGTTACAAACAATTACAATAAAAATTGAAACAATTCAATGATTGATTTGAGTGGCGTAGAGTTCTGTTCCTAACTTAAACTATCCACCGTAACTTCACGTTCTTTTCATCCTTCTTTTAGTATACCCCACTATTCCTTTTAATATATTTGCAATGGATTATACGGTTATGACCTTATCTTTATTTAATAAATAAAGAGTTATGTTCACCAATTTTTCTTTTCACCCCCTTGAGGTTTTGTGTGCATCAGGAATTAAGTACCCCACCAGAAATGTTAAAAATGGTAGTTTGAACCATTCTCTATCCAGTGGCGATGAATTTTTATACCCTTGCAACTTTTGAATAATTTTCCTTTAAATTACTATGGGCTTATAAGGAGAAGCTTTCGCGGGCTTATGGTTTTTTAATATTCTGGCAAAAATTCCAGCTTAACATAGCGGAAAAAACCTACTAAAACATAGCAAAAAGAAATAGGAACGCAATGACGTTAATGTTTTCATACCTTAAGGGGTATTTTCAAGATTAATTCAAAAAAAAACTCTGGAAAATATTGTTCTAACGGAAATAGCTACCTCATAACGTGCCTGAAGAAAAATGCGACCTTTGTCAAAGGAAGAGTCAAACGACAGTCTAAAATAATTACCCAGTTTTAAGATCACGAAATAATTGTCCTCATCCTATATAAAAAATTCAGCAGAATGACTTATTAATTAATAAGAGCAACTTTGGTGAATATTTCCAAGTTTCTCGAATAGTTGGCAGCTTGACTTTGGTCAGCGCGCACCAAAACCTTACGCTTCTCTGTATATAGAGACATTTGTCTGTCATATACAACTCAGAATTTTTTTCAAATTCTTTACCTTCAAAACAAGAAGAGTGCTTTCTTTTATGATTACGGCCATACTTACACAAATGAAGTGAATAGGAGAGTAACCAAAGAGTTGTGAAAACGACTACAAATAAACATGGAATAACTCTTGCGCGAAGTAACTGAGAAGTAGTTACCATGACAACCGTCAAACCATTATGACGCATCGTATTGACCTTGACTCGATATAGGTTCGAAGGAAACAATAAAATGGCGGTCTAACCACAGTATGAGTGGGTTTGTACGGTTTATTCCTGTGGCTCTATTACTGAACGGAATTTTCTATAAAGTTCTTTCTTCATATGCTCCCAACGGCATAACACAGACATGAATTGTGCCGTCAGGAGGTACCCAACAACACATTGAAATGATACCTAATTTTTGTGGCATTGCGTTATATATAATTCAAAATATTATAATAATTCAAAATGTTTTCCTTTAAAAAGATAATACCCATATCTGCTTCATAACGAAGAGATCGTGTGAATACAGGAGGCACCGTCTCTTAATAGCGATCAGGCGAAATTAAGTATTAATACAGTGTTTGAGTTTTATCGTGCAAAACTAACGGACGATTATCTCAATCGTTGCTTCTGAATACTTCACGTTGGTTGTGGGTTCGCAGTGCATTCTAGTGAACGAGAACAAACAACGTTGCTACGAGCCACTAGAGGCAGCATCGAGCCTCCCTCGTGCCACTGTACATAACCTCCAAATCGAGCCAAATGGAGACCATATTGCTTGCGGAAAAGAAAGAAAATCGCGATTAGCGCTAGTAAACGAAAAGTCCTCGAGTGTTTAAGAGGAAATCGTGATTAATGTACTTGGTGGAACGCACAGTCGATCATCCTGATGACCGATGGGAACTTTGCCCTAGGCAACACAGTAAATTAATAATGCGATATTTCAATGCTAATTGCTGACTAATTGTCCATTTGCGGACTTACGTTGATACGAACTTTCTTGTTCTTTTTCCCTTCAAGTGTATTCCCTTTATTCATCTCCTCTCTCTATTTGCTCCGTTGCGGCTTCCTTGGCGGCGCGCGACCGACTCGAGGCAGTGGAGGTGAAGCGCCCCTTGCCCCGCCCCCTCCCCCTCCCCCTCCCTCGCCCACGCATCTCGCCACCCATCGATCCGTGCAAGTGGCTCGGGGTGGGGGCGGCAGGAAGCGAAGGAAGCGAAGGAAGCGAAGGAAGCGAAGGAAGCGACAGTCCCCATGGACAATGAAAGACTTACGACCTTTTATGAACGAATTATATATATTCGTTCGTAAAAGGTCGTCTCTCATTACTTCTTTCATTACATTACATAAAGGACGTTAACTGCAGCAGCATTAGTCTCCATGGACCTCTTTCCATAGATACACCTCACCACGAAATAACTACTCGACTTCTGAGGTGCAAATTCACGCATGCAACTTGAACTAGCAGGTCCAAGCAGTCGAGTCTTCAGTGACTTTCTATTCAAATCTAGAGATGTTCTATTAACATTTTTACCAATGATAAAAACATTACTGACTAAAATATATTTATTACAGCAAACCAATTTGCTATAAATCAACTTTTAAAAACGTTTCAAAAAATTTTAAAAACCTATTTTGTCAATATAAATATTTGACTACGTATTGCAATAAAAATGATTTCTTGAGTTTCGGTTATAAATACATAATTTATGAGATCGTCAACGTTTCGACCGAGACTCGACTCGACCGAGACTCCGAAGATTAATAAAAGTCTAATAGTTGGTGAAATCAGAAAATTATTCAACTACTAGAAATGCCAATACGAAAAAGCAAACATAAACGCAATTCAAGAATCGATATATTTTAATTACAATAAGTGGCCGTTGGAAGGGGAGAACATTGAAGAAATATGGAGAAATTTCAAATTGTTAATCACTGACGCAACAACTCTATTCGTTCCTATCAAAACGAATAAACCGAACTCAGATCCAGAATACTACACCCCAAAAATTAGGAAACTTAAAATATAAGCAAGAAGGTTTGGGGCGCAACTCAAGGCAAAAGTAACACTATAAAGTAAATTTAAAAGTTTATCTAAAGAATTAAATAAGGAAAAAATCTTAGCTCGAAATAAGTTTCTTAGTGGTATTTTAAACAGACAAAAGGACGGCAAAAAGAGGTTTTACCGATATGTCAGAAACCTTAGGGGAAAGAAGAAGTGCCTTTCTTAAAACATTCCGAAAATAACAATTCAAAAGTATACAAATGAAGAAAAAGCTAACCTATTCAATAAATACTTCGTGTCAATGTTTAGTGATACATTCTATTGTTGTGACTTCAGAATTAACTTAGAATATAATTCCTTTAGCCAGTGCGGGTCATATCAGAAAACGTGCAAGAAACTTAAAGAATAAAAAATCGGTAGGGTCATGCGGGGTTACCACATATATTCTAAAGATAGGAGGGGACGCGATAGTACCATATCTTACTCGCATTTTGAAATCTCAATTAAAAATACGCAAATACCACAAGACTGAAAGAACGCGATCATAGTTCCGATACACAAATCAGGTAGTAAAACTTTAGTATCAAACTACAGAACAGTGAGCTTAACATCGGTTGTGTGTAAGACAATGGAACACTTAATAGCAAATTATTTAAGAGAAGAGTGGAGTAAAACGGCGCTGTTACATGGCAAACAACATGGGTTCCGACCGGGATAATCGTGGGAAAGCAAAATAATACCGTTTTGTCAGGGCATCAGACACGTTAGACAAGGGACAGAGCGTAGATGCAGTCGCAATTGATTTTTCAAGAGAATTTGATTTAGTACCTCATAATTTATTAATTTAGAAAATAAATACTGGCATATGTAGGATGATGGTAGAGTGGATCCGTAAATTTCTACATAATCGAAGGCAAGGGGTTAGGGTTTCGGAAATATAATCGGAAGAAATAGACGTCGCATCAGGAGGTGCACAAGGCAGCGTTAATAGACCTTTGCTATTTATAGCATTTATCAACGACCTCTCTGAGAAAATAAGTTCAAATATTAGGTTATTCGCGGATGACTATAATTTTCCGTACAATAAATAACACGGAAGACACGATAACATTGCAACGAGACCTTGATGAAATATACAAACGGGTAACTATCAATCAAATGAAAATAAATTCAGAGAAGAGTAATGCTGTGTGTTTCACTCGTACCCGCTTAGGGTAAAATTGGTCCTATGGGTATTGGATATGAGCTGATTTCAAAGTAAATTCATGCAAATATTCAAGTATCATGTTTAATAATAAAAATGCTGACAAATAAAGAGATTAGGCAAGATCTGGAAGAATAGTGTAGATGGGAAGCTAATGGAGTGTGATGGTGGGAAGTGAAGTGATACGAAGGAAATAAGTGATTTAGAAAAGGAAGGGAAATGTAAAGTGACATGCAAGAAAGGATTAATCGAGACATTGAGTCATCTGCGCAATAAAATATGCAATAGTTTCATCAATTTATTAGATGTTTCAGGGTTAAATATTATAACATTTAATACTTAAACAGTACTTTAATCATCTAGTTTAATGAATAACAATTTGTGATTTCACTTCTGTGATATAACTTTTTGTATTGTTTTCTTATATTCTGCCATTTCAATTTAACCAATATTATAATTAATAGGTGTATGATACCTTAGCCTGACACCAATTTTCAAGTTATTCCGTGACAAAATCGTGCACACCCTTGTTGAGAAATCCTAGATTGTATCCTACCGAATTTTACATTTTCCTTCCAAATTGGTCCCGTTCTATTTTCTTTGCTTAACTCTTTTCTAAATATACTGCACTCCAAAATTTCTAAAATATCCCAAGATATTCGCGTTAAAAAAAGCGAGGTAAATGTGCATTGGAGGCCTAGTTTCTTTCAGATTTGTTTTTTGCAAAATACTTCAAGAGGGGTTAATTGTAGACTCTACTTTGGTCTGACAAAAAAATAAAACTATTCTGTGAAAAAAATAGTGAACACCCATTTCGAATATCCTAGTTTGTGTCCTTACCAATTTTAGTTTTACATTCAAATTGATCTTATTGAATACCTTTATAAATCTTTTTTGGTAAATTTACTGTATTCCAAAATTCCTAAAATATATCGAAGTTATTCACGTTTATAAAAAGTGGGAAAAACATGCATCGGGGTGTAAATTCTTTCAGAGTTGTTTTTTAAATAATTCCTTTCACAGGGGTTATTTGGGACTCTACTTTAGCCTGACACCAATTTTCAAGTACTTTCATTACAAAATAGTGAACACCCATTTAGAAATTTCTAGATTGTGTCTTTCCCAAATTTCATTTTCCATTCAAATTGATTTCGTTTGATTTTTTTGGTTAATTCTTTAATGCTAAACTTACTCCACACCTAAATACTGAATATTTCCGTAGTAGGGTACCGTGCTTTCAGATAGGTTACTTACAGACTCTGCTTTATCATCACACCAATTTTCAAGTTATTTCGTGACAAAATAGTGAACACAGTTTTTGAAAAACCTGTATTGTGTCCTTTCCAATTTTTGCTTTCCATTCAAATTGATCTTATTGAATTCCGCTTGGTAATTTTTTTTATAAAATTCTCTGGCAAAATAGTGAACACACTTATTCAAAATACTAGATTCTCTTTCCCAATTTTCCTTTACCATTCCAATTGATATTATGGTATATTATTCCTTTTGATAATTTTGTTTGGTAAATTTACTGAATTTTTAAATTCCAGATATATATCCCAAGATATTCACGTTTATAAAATGTGGGGTTAACGTGCCTCGGGGGCATAAATTCTTTTAGATTTGTTTTTATGGATTTTAATTAGAGGGGTAGCTTTAAGACTCAACTGATAACTGACATCAATTTTCAAATTATTATGTCACAAAATAGTGCGCATCATTTTTTATCATCCTTGATTGTTTCCTTCGCAATTTTCGATTTCCATTTAAAATGATCTTATTGAATTCATCTTGCATAATTTTTTTTTGTAATTTTTCTGCATTCTCAAATTCGTAATATGTACCGAAGATATTCTCTTTTATGTAAAGTTGGGTTAACGTGCATTGGGCGGCGTTAATTCTTTCAGATTTGTTTTTAAGAAAATTCATTCGAGAGGGGTTAATTGCAGTATTTACATTAGCCTGGCATGAATTTTCAAGTTTTTGCGTCACAAAATGGTACACTTGTTGGAAATCCCAGATTGTGTCCATCCCAATTTTGTGTTTCCATTTAAAATGATCCCTGTGAAATTTAAGAATTATGCTTATATCTTTTTTGCTAAATTTACTGCACTCCAAAATTCAGAATGTATCCCAAGTTATTGACGTTTTTAAAAGGTTGGCTAACGTGCATCAGGGGACATAACTTCTTTCAGATGGATTCATTTTGCATAATTCATTTTGCATAATTCTTCTTTGGTAAATTTACTATACTCCAAAATTGCTAATATATCCGATGATATTCGCGTTTTTAAAAAGGAGGCTTAACATTTATCGGAGGGGGGGTGCAATTCCTTCATATTTTTTTAAAGAAAATTCCTTTCACAGGGGCTATTTATAGACACTTCTTTAGCCTGATACCAATTTTCAAGTACTTTCGTGACAAAATAGTGAACACCCTAGTTGAAAATCCTAGATTGTGTTTTTCCGAATTATGGTTTTACATTCAAATTGATCTTATTGATCTCCTCTTGCTTAATTCTTTTTTGGTAAATTTTCTGCACTCCAAAGTTCTTTATATATAGCGATGATAATCACGTTTTTAAAAAGTGGGGTTAACGTGCATTGGGGTGCGTAAAGCCTTTTAGATTTGTTTTTAAGATAATTCCTTTCATGAACGTTAAATACAGACCTTTCTTTAGCCTGACAGCAATATGATCAATAATTTGACTGTGAACAATATATTCTAACGCTTGTGAGATATTGATGGGACGGAAATCATCTAAAGATGAGGGAGAAGTTCATTTATGTATGGGATTGACCAAAGATTGTTTCCAAGTGGACGGAAAAAGCACAAGTTAAGTGACTCATTAAAGACGTCCGTGATAATATGAACAATAAATGGTAGGATTTTATGAATCATCATGGGGGAAATATCAATACCAGTTGCTTTCGACTTAATTTTTAAAATTGCTTTAGAGACATAATAAATAGTCACATTCGAGAAATAAAATTGTTCTTCCGTATCACTTCAATGAGAGTTACTGAATCAAAGTTAGAGTATCACTTTGTTTGCTACTAACTTGTCTTGATTGAGTTGTGAGCAAAATGGGAGTTCAGGTCTTCTAGAGGATCACATAAGTTATATTTCCATTTACTGATTCCTACTCCAAATTTCTTTAGGTGATTCCATATGAAGGAGGAAGATCTTGTTGCATTATTACGAATCTTTTTGAATGAAGAAAAAGAATATTCCATGAGTGGATGATCGTTTTAGAGTTGTACTTGAATGCGCGAAAGGCAGCGTCTCTTTGGGACGTTGGAGAACGAGTTTCATCATTAAGCCACATGTCTGGGGAGCGCTTAACTTTTATTGCTTTTAGAGGGCAGATGCTATCGAATACTTGTTAAAAATTGATTTAGGCAAGAAATTTTGTCATCCAGATTGTCAAACGCTTAGGTCTGATTGCCCTTTGAAGAAACGTTCTCTCATCAAAATGGTTAAAATCACGAGTATTATACGCGGTTCACGTTTCGGTACTTTAAGTGAGAATATGACATATACAATAGCGTGGTGTGATAAGCCCGGAGCAGCATATTGCCCGTACTTAAGAATGTTCTTTTTTTGATGTGAATATACAATCAAGCAAAGATGGATCAGTGGAAGCGTACACCCGAACAATGTTTTGAATGATAGTATGAACCATTCCGTATCCAGTACCGAAGAAGTTTTGTACGTATACGTCACAGAATTTTGAATTAATTAACTTTAAATTACTACGATCTTATATGGAAAATCTTTCGGGGGTGTATAGAATTTAAGAGAAGAAAATGAGGTCGTCTTGGTTTGAGGAAAGAGGGTTCGAAGGAGAGATGGATGAGATGGGAGTTAAACAATGGAAATGCCAACGAAATAATTTGATAACATGAAAGTGAAAGTAGCAAATAAAGCGGGAAAATAATAAAATCAATGCAAGAATACAAAAGTGGAAGTTCAGATGAGGTGAGTCTTCGAATGCCACGTGGTTGAGCCGTGACGTGGATCGAACGACTGGAGTGATGTAGAGTTGACGAGTTTCATTGAAGTTGAAGAGCCGGCTCTACGTTGTACGAATGGATTACGGTCGAAAGCATCAGATGGGCTTCAGGTGAGAATACTTGAACACAACTAGGCTTCCCACGAACCGATGTTATACTCAAGTTATCAAGAGTTTGGACACCAAAAGAACAAAGATGACTGACTCGAGTGATGTATCAGGGCAGCCACCACCAATATTTTAGAACAAAAACCCCGACACTCGTTAAGACTTGGACTGTCTCAGATTGTCGTTTGATATTAAAATCATCGTTTGGTAGCACTTACACTACCTTACGGGTGCGCCAACGCTATGGAAACAACACAGAGACTACCGTAAAATGAATTTCGTTGAAAGTAGATTAAACAATCAAGATATCTTGGGTAATTTATGCAATGTATTTTATTAATAGGAATATGAATTTTGTATTACTCTAGAAAAGATAAGAAAAACGAATATTTTAAGGACAGGCTCTCCTAGAGGTATTTTGTCAAGTTTGGTGGTAGTGAATACAAAATATCACTAATTCGAGTAATGTACGACATAGAGGGAATCAATTGAGTAGGTTGGCAGTTCTCCCGAATTTGGTAACTTTACGTACAGCAGCTAGACTTTACGAAGAGGAAAACGAGACATGGTGTATCGTCCAGCTCCATTCGGAGGCGCTGTCAGCGTGTCCGCCAGATGAGATGATGACTGATCCGGCGAGGTTCGGCAAGTGAGGACTGTCGCTCGTCGGAATGGTGGTTGTAGCGGTGAGGGCTCGCGCGTTTACTCATGCGATCGATGCATGGCGTGACGTCACAGGTCGATCCACCTTGCGCGATGGATTTGATACGTGATACGAAGTTATTTTAAATTGTTCTGGCGGGGAAACACAGTACAGTTCCAGGATGATTTTAGAGACTAGTTTGTGAATGAAATGGTTGGACGTAGTAGAAATTAATAATTGTTTTTAAACCCAAAGGCTTGAACTTTGAATGAACCTATGATGTTTGAAGAAATAGTTCATAGAAGCTCAAAAATCGAGATGCCACTGAATTGGCACAAAGTGCACCGAGTCCATAGATTGTTCACTTGCCCTATGTTGCGATATCTAACCAAATCGCAACAGGTGGTTTATTTTTTTATATATATTGGCAAAAGTACCGGATTAACACAGCTAAAAAATACTAAAACATAGCAAATAGATGTAGAAACGTAATGACATAAAGATTTCCGTACCTTACGGGGCATTTACAATAATAATTTACCGAAAAACTATGGAAAATACTGTTCCGACGGAAATGGCAGCCGTATCACGTGACTGAAAACAATTCGACCGTATTTAAAGGAGTCAAACGACAATCTAAATTTATTATCGTGTTTTAAAATAGCAAAATAATTGTCCTCGTCCTATATTAAAAAAATCAGTAGAACGAAATATTGAACAAAGGGAGTTCTATTTAATTAATAATTCGAAGTTTCGTAAATAGTTGGGCACTTGTGTTCTGTCAACACGGGCATAATAAATATGTAGAAAGAAATGTGTCCTTCCTACAATACACATCTTCTGCACTCAACTTCTTCCCCCGTTAAATGCTCATGCCCCATCAACCTGCTCGCACGCACTTAGTAGTTGATGATTCAGGAACACAGTTTCCTACGAATATAGCTTACTACAGCATCACAAAATGCATGCCGTTATTCAACACATATNAATGCACGCCGCTATTCAACACATATTAGAAGCTCTCGCCATGTTTGTTTATCGTTTATTCATCGTACTCCCACGGCATGGCCCCTCAGTATACAAGAGTTCCAAAGCACAGCGTTCCAAGGCCAACACATCCCAAGGCCCGGACAAGGAATGGAAAACGAACGTATCGTTCGACGTAAATAATTTCCATGCATATTTCCTGATGAGTAAAGTGTACATGAGCACGAGTAAACAAATAACCACCCTGTGACGGCACCCTCACATACTACTCCCCTCGGAGCAAATTAAGTCTAATATGACTTAGATCTTCATCTATCTTCACTTTAATGAACCACCCTTGACTGACATAACAGCGGAGAAAACCGCTGACGCGCTTCTCCACGGTTGGATCGCCCGGTACGGAGTGCCCACTAAAATCGTTACCGATCAAGGCCGGCAATTCGAGAGCCAATTATTCGGCGAATTGATGCAACGACTCGGCATCAACCGACATCGAACGTGCGCGTACCACCCGCAAACTAACGGCATGATTGAACGCCTCCACCGTCAACTTAAGGCCGCCCTCATGTCGCACGACACCAGTTGGAGTAGAGCTCTTCCCATAATCATGCTCGGCTTCCGTACCGCACACCGAGAGGATCTGAACGCCTCGACAGCAGAACTCGTGTTTGGGAAAACATTAACGCTCCCCAGCGACATCTTCCATGAACATAGCAAAGATGATGCACGTCCCACAACAACCTACGTTCAGGAATTAGTACATCATATGCAACAAATAAAACCAGTGGTACCAAGATTGCAAACGCAACATCCATTCATTCACAAAGATTTGAAGAATGCAACACATGTATTTCTGCGCAGTAGCCCGTTTAGAAAAACTCTCGTCCCCCCTTACAACGGACCGTACGAGGTACTATCTAAATCCGAGGAAAACAAAACGCTGACGATCAGGATTAACAATAAAAACGTACGCGTGACCTTGGACCGCACGAAACCAGCTTTCATCACAGCGGACCCAATAAACGTCGCTCAAGTACCACCTCCTGAAGACATCGTCCAACCAACCGCAGAAGCAACACTAACACCGCCGCCTGGTCATACACGATCAGGACGCAGAATAAAATTCAATGAGAAGCCAGACTTCTACTATTATTGAAAAAACGAACGCCAATCATTATAACTTGTTACTAATATCTTTCCTTCTTTTTCTATCTCTTCAGAACCAAAACTATCCTACATAGCACTTCTAGCAACACGCTGAACGGTATCTAGTATCTAGCAAAAGCAAGCGTAAGAAACCGCCACTACCTTTAAAAAACGTTAAATGTGGAAAATATTTTTATGTCACATGGCGATTCTTGTATGTAAGGATGTAACAAACAAAAACTATTCCTTCTGAGAACCCAGCTGTAAATAAGTACTGTCTGATTATCAAAGGATGGTGGATGTTCAAATCATTACGCACATCATGAACCAAATGCTATAAAACTACGGACCAGAATCAGTGGACCTCTGTATAACCCTTATAAGTATGGATGCACAGACAGAATTAACCTCAGCTATTCTTAATAGAAGAGGAAAATTTGAGTTGAAGCAAACATAATTACTGGAATTAACATGTTCAAATCCAACTTCTCCAATTTCCCGGTGCGGCGACCACTCATAAACGAAAATCTAACACTCATATTTTTTCTTCCAAAAAAAAAACTGTCGGAGATGAACAGAATCCTGCAACTCATCTCCTGGTCCACACGTCTTGGTCATCAGCATCCGGATCCGGCGCGCACCGCCAGCATCCTTGCATCTCAGCCCCAGCATCCAACGCTCCTGCCACTCTCTTCCAGACCCGGCACCACCAGAGCTTTCACCTCCTGACATATATAACTCCACTTCGGACCAACTCCAACAAACCGGAAACGGGCAGCATCTCGGGCAGTTTTTTCCCTAAAGATGCCCAAATTGGGCGATGTCCTCACAGATATCCAAACGCCACGGATAATCGGAGGAAGGGTTATTTTTCCCCGAGATGTTTCCACAGAGGACGACTACCTCGAGCAAGTTCCTTTTTAGTTTTATCCCGAAAATTAAAGGGTTTAATTTTTTTGGAACGAGGGGAATGATGTAGAAAGAAATGTGTCCTTCCTACAATACACATCTTCTGCACTCAACTTCTTCCCCCGTTAAATGCTCATGCCCCATCAACCTGCTCGCACGCACTTAGTAGTTGATGATTCAGGAACACAGTTTCCTACGAATATAGCTTACTACAGCATCACAAAATGCATGCCGTTATTCAACACATATCAGAAGCTCTCGCCATGAATGTTTACTGTTTACGCATCGTACTCCCACGGCATGGCCCCTCTATATACAAGAATTCCAAAGCACAGCGTTCCAAGGCCAACACATCCCAAGGCCCGGACAAGGAATGGAAAACGAACGTATCGTTCGACGTAAATAAACTCCATGCATATTTCCTGATGAGTAAAGTGTACATGAGCACGAGTAAACAAATAACCACCCTGTGACGGCACCTTCACAAACTACTCCCTTCGGAGCAAATTAAGTCTAATATGACTTAGATCTTCATCTATCTTCACCTTAATGAACCACCCTTGGCGACGGATAACAAGCATTCCAGCAGTTCAGGTCATGCTAGCTAGACGTGCTCCGTGCGATCTTATATGCCGAAAGTTCTAATCTCGACGAACTTCACCTACTTTCAGTTCCGAGATTCTTAAAGCATCTAGCTTTACTAAATACGTGCGTCCACGATTTGGAACACGCCTATTAAAATACTGCGACAAGCCAAACTCATTAAGACTTCGACGACGCGAAGAACTTCTGCGCCAGCTACGAGAATCTTCACTCCCAGAGCGGCGCGCCACTTGAACTGGAAAACCGCAAGACACCACTGCTAGATTCCTCACGAGAAGCGCTCCTCTTCATACGAACGCGAGCCCTGCGGATCGTCGTCTCCGACGCCACGAATCTCTGAGGGTCAAACTACACGGATCGCCGCTACAGACGTTCAAACTGCAAGCCCCGGCGACGTTCAGGTTTCCGTATTGTCATACGGTGTCTTCTTTTCAAAACGTTTTCTAGTTCATTGTATTTAATAAATTGCTACAAGGCAAAAAGTTGAAAACCAAAACGTATTTTATTTATCTTGTGGAAGCGGAGATTTGGTTGTAAACTCGACTACATCTCCACACTACGCAATAAATATATTGAAATTTTATATTATTGATTTTTACCACTTTTTCTTCCTTTGCTGTTGCAGGTACGGTGACATGGTTCCCAAGACGATCGCTGGTAAAATCGTTGGGGGTGTGTGTTCCCTCAGCGGTGTACTGGTGATCGCTTTGCCGGTGCCAGTTATCGTATCGAACTTCAGTCGCATCTACCATCAGAACCAGAGAGCGGACAAGAGGAAAGCTCAAAGGGTTCGTATAACGCTTTTTCCACGACGCACAATTACGTTATGTCGAAGGAAAATTGTAGACGGGGTCAAGATTCATACTCGGGACCTTCTGCTGAGTTCTAATCTCGGTCCCTTCTCCCATTTTCATTCCATATATAATTAATCTGAGGTTCGCAGCAATTAAATATCTCAGAATAGACAACATCAATTTCAAGGTGAAATAAGTCAGACCTGCTCTTCTCCGTGGGGAATGTGTATTCAAAGAATATATGGAATATTAGTAATTGCTCGAAATAGTGTCACGATTTCGCTCATGTCGTGGAAAGTATGTGAAAATTCAAAATAATTCTAACGATCACTATTATACTATTCAGAGATAAGCAATTCACTATCTGTCTCNTTGAAACTGATTTCTTCCACTACTAATGATTTACTGGTTATAGTGAACCCAAACCTACTGAAGATACAAAATTGTTTTTCTTGCATTTAGGAATAATAACTTAATCGTATTATCCAATTCTTTGATTATGTTTGTCTTATTGAAAATACCAAGAAATAAAGGTTTGGAGCTAGGATTTAAGAACTACGAAAAAAACTTTAAAGGATATTTTTATTTTAGAATGGATTCGAATACTTCGTAGTAAACCAATTCGATAATTATTTAGGACAGGTGTACTCGTTCAATCAATCAACTACTTCTAATTGTTACTTTAATCAATATTGTAGTATTAATGATATTTGGTAGGTATAATTAGATAATTAATTCAGAATTGATCGTTTAGCACATTAAGAAATTCTTTTCAGTAAGGTAAGAGGACTGGCGAAGTGAAAGTTAATGTTTTGTCATTTCTATCCATTTTTTTCGTTCATAAATGAATCATGTGTCTCAAGGAATAATTACAAGAGGAAGAGACATGAATTATCTCACATATTCTTGTTAGAAATATGTGCTTCAGTCTTGCGCAATTCTGAGACTTTCAAAACATATAGTTTGTTTCCCATGGAAAACTCGATTTCCTTTCATATGATCCAATAAAGCATTCTTTTCCGCTTTTTTTTGTAATATCTAATGAAAGTTAAACTTGATACCTGTTCAATGATGAATTAGAGCGCACAAACGGTAAAGTGTGTTTGTGCAGACTACCGTACTTTTCTCCCTCCACTGATACCAATTGGAAGTTCCCTATGTTAACTCATCAAATTCTAGCGTCAACACCACGTATAATATTCGCAGAATATATGTTGATCGATATTCACTCGAAAAGTCTAAAACACATACAACATAATGTATCACAAATTTCAATTTTTTATTTTTTTAGACAACTTCGCTTCAGATAACATACTCTTTTTTTGTGCTTATCCATTTCATGTTCCTCCCGGTTTGAGTTTTTTATTTCAGTGTTTTGTTTTTACCTTTCCTTCAAATCGAAAATCGAGGAGATAATTTCACGCTTTATAGATTTGTCTCTCCGTATAGAAGAAGAACTGCAGACAGATGCAAAGAGATGTAACAGTTTTCTTTCATTTTTCTTCAGTAGGTCCTGACTTGTTTATACAAGTATCGTAACGCATGAAGTAAAATAACTGGAGGGGAAACTCTGGCAGTTGCCTGACTCCACCTTGTGCAGTTTTACGTTTAGTGACATCTAGATGGAGTTCCTCTAACTACTTTTCTATTAGTTATAGTATGTCTTCGACAGAGTGTTACTATTGCAGGAAATTGTGTTACCAGTTCTCTCATCAATATCATCTAAGAAATTAACCAAAATTGGAGTGGTTCGATAATTAGCGAGGAGAAATAGGTCGTGGATGTATTTTATAATGATCGTGCGAATTGAGCGATATTGTGAGAAAGTTCACTTTGTAAAACGAAATTGCTCAAGAAAGAAGTGTTTGCGTTCGTGTTTTCCGGTATGTTTCTTCATGTCATTGTATAGGTATTTCAATGTTATAGAATGTATTCCAGTGTTATTGCATAAGTTCCCGTTTGTGTGTGTTCTACAACGTTACGAAATGTTTTCTAGGGTTATTGAATATGTCTAGATAATGTAATATGTATCATTATCTTACATTACATTTTGTGTGTACATTCCTGAAACATCTGATTTTATTGTTCCTTTATGAATTTGGAAGGTAAGTAATAAAACTTATTGAAGCAAACTATTTCCGTAGTGAATGAAGAACATAGAAGCAGAAAGAACTGCTAGACCTGCTAACCCAAAGACCACGTAGTTTTGATACCGGTCAACCGCAGCGTAGTTGTCGATATAGTTGACGGAAATCCCCGTAGATGGTGCCACCCTACTTTCTCCTCCTGATGTAATATTACTTCATGTCGTAACAAATCAAATGATAAATTAATTCTTTGGAATATATAATGTACGCATTTTCATTAATGAAATAATTCTTTTCTTAAATGAGATCAGGTTATAAGGCTTTTTCATCTCATCTGTATTACGGGAACGTTATATACCATTTAAGACGTTCCCGAGAAATAAAGACACACGGGTAGTTCATCTATGCTAATATTTTGAAGTCCATATAACCCGGTAGAAGAGTAAGAGTCTCGCAAAGAGAAGGAAAAGAATTTGGAATTCAAATGTTAATTAGTGTTCAGTGTTTCTTTCTCAAATGGAATTCACATTGAATACCATGTGGATATTAAAACTTGATCACTGAATCGTAGTTAAGTGTCGATAATTGCACTAAGAGAACCGATCAGTGTGACAACTGCATTGTAAAACTAAATACACTGTCATAAAACAAAATACGAAACAGAAATGATTTTTTAAAGCATTATGTTTAAGCAGACAATAAAGTATGTCCATGACTTAGTTTGATACTATCGCTGAACCAACAGAAGTGTTATTCTGAATTGTCTGTGGCTTCTATCAACATCTACGTCCCCTTGGTCAAATATTAGTAAAGTTAGCTTCATATCGAGTGCGTCTTTGGTCTAGTTTCACAAAATGGCTGAACGGACAAGTGATGTTACATTGTTTTATTGTCACTGGCCTCTATCTACTTCGATCTACGTAAATTAGATCAAATATTCGTAAACTTAGCTGCGCAAAGGAGTGAGTTCATGATCTAGTTAAAAATAATCGTTGAATAGCATAGAGAGATTTTGTTTTCTAGTCACTTATCTCTGCAAGTATTCGATAGAAAATATGAAAAAAACAAAGACTACGTCCCTGATCTATTTTGACAATATGGCTATAGTAAGGCTGAACACAGGACATGGCACTCATGGAGTGGGGTAGTCTTTTCTGTGTACGAAAAGCGTCGTCAGGTCACGCGGCATCATGAATCTTCAGTGCCATCTCGCGCTGTTTATTGTAACTACTTCAACGCAGTTCCCGCTCCCAGTGAACGATGTCGTCATCGTCATCCGACAACAAACATAACAACAGGACAAAAGAACACGATATAAACACACAATGTGTTGGCAAAAACGCACAAACACAAACGTTATAATGTTGTATTGTATAAACCAGATAGTTTTTCCGGGTCTGTGCGTAAATTCAAACTCCCGAGTGTATTTAAAAAAAAATATCATTTCTGACATACAACGTTTTTAATAATTATCTTCTTCGTCTAAAATTAATTTATTTTCCCAATCCATCGAGTGATCATTATCAATGCAATGTGATGTAACTGCACTTTGTTTTACTGATTTTAAATTTCTCTAAATTCCTTTCGTTATCAAATTATTCCTATTATTTCCAAATGTTGAAATCAAATTGATATTCTCAGACTTATCTATGAACAGGAGTTATGAACTTGTTATAAGGAAACGCTGCATAAATCACATTTTCTAGTGAAGGTTGCGTTAGTTGTTGCTCCTTTTGAACATAATCCAATCTCTTTTTAATATTTTTATTAACAATTCTATGTGATAGTATTTAACGGTAAGTATGTTACGCATTATTAACTAGAATCCAGAACGCGGTAATTTCACGTCGAAACGTAGTGAGCTATTCACAAAAAATAAGAATATTATTAGTTCATAGAAGATCGTACGTTTTTAACTATTTATTTAATTAGACTACATAATGGACGTTAATAGTAGTAGAATTTAAAATTAGTAATTAAATAATAGTTGTTAATATTATTAATGAAATAATAATTATTTAATAAACACGAAAAACTTGCCACGTGTGTACTTGATATCAACGGCATACAAGTAATGAACACGTGTTATTGTATTTAAAAGCACATGGCCCTTTCCTATCGAGAATTTGAAGTAGTTAGAATAACCACCGTGAGATGGCACTGATGCGTGTGCTGACGGTGTTTTTCGTACACACAGGAAAGACTTCCCCACTCCGCTCCCGTGTATAGTCTCCTTGCGTTGAACACACAACAGATATCCCATCGTTTTATTGTCCTGGTTTATTAACATTACGGCAACTTGAACAAATATTAGTACATGTACCTAAAATAATGTGTGCCCAAGATTAACTTTAACAAAATGACTAAACCATTAGAGATGTTTTAGTGTGTTGTAGTCACTGGCCTCTATAAGCATTAACGCCGACTGGAACAAAATAACTATACCCCTACAGACACAGATGAACTCAGATATCATACTTTCATTGTCAGCCTGAGTTCCGTTTTAGCGCTCAAGTGTCATTCTGCCGAACTGCTGGTGCAAATGAATGGAACATATTGTTGCATATTCTGTCACTAGAGACCGCTTGTCTCCAAACTACTTGACGGAACGTCCCCTAGATGGTGCCACCATACTTTCCCCTCCCATGCGCGTGTTGCGTTTTTTACGCCTAAAGCCAGCGCCGTCTCGGAACGAAGAGTAGCCACATATTGTGCGCCACATTTGTGTGTCCAGAGAGTGCTAAAACAATGGTTAGACCAGAAAATGGTGAACATTTTTCGTTTTCTTAGGAGGCGTTGGCTCGACACAATAAAGCGGCTAGTGTCTGCCATCTTTGTGTAACATGCGTTGTCGGTGTCAGATAAGAGATAACGCTAGCGATGCAGTGCTGGGATGGTGAACTCCTAGGGACAGTAATATTACTACATGTCCACGCTACCACTGTACCTATTCCGTGGAGAAGTCTCGATTTTGAATCATCATGAATGAAGCTGCACGTATTACATCTAGGGCATGAAGTAATGTAACAGCAGGAGAGGAACCTCGGGCAGTTGCGTGACTCCTTCTTGAGGGGACTGGTGTCGTTTTATTCGTAGTGAGATCTAGGAAGAGTTCCTCTAACTACTTTTCTATTAGTTGTAGTATGTCTTCGACAGAGAGAGACACTGTTGTAGGATGTTACGTTACCTCTCATCAATATCATCAAAGAGATTTATCAATATTCATGAAGCCCTTATCACAGATAAACCCAGATATCGTACTTCCATTGTCAGCTTGGGTTCCGTGTTAGCGCTCACGTGTCATTCTGTCGAACTGCTGGTGCAAATGAAACGACCATAGAGTTCAGAATTCTGTCGCAAGAGCACGCTGTCTATGAGCTTGTCTATCCAATTGCTAGAGCGCGTATGTAAAGACACTCCCATTTTCCCCCACCCTTAGACAACCCCTCCTGTACACCACTCCCCTTTTTTTCCCCCATCCCGATAAAAATATCTAAACTTGAACATACCCTCTATTAATACACCTCTCCTTCCCCCAAAACTATAATTTGGGTGTGACCTGTTTGAATTTGGAAGGTAAGTAATAAAACGCATGAAAGCGAACTCTTTTCGCAATGAATGGAAAACATAGATGCAGGAAGAACTGCTAGACCTGCCAACGTCACGACCAAGTAGTTTTGATACCGGTCACCCGTAACGTGGTTGTAGATTTAGTTGACGGAACTCCCCATAGATGGTGCCACCCTACTTTCCCCGCCTATTGTAATATTTCTTCATGTCTAGCGTTCTTAGGGTTCTCTGCATGAATATACATTTTCTAAAAGTTAAATGGGGAAACATATTTGTAGCACAAATGTAATCTGAAAAATTTCCACGTATTTTTCTCGAAATCTGAAAAAATACAAACAAAAAATCACTACTTGTAACAATGGGGATATAGGAAGGGGATGAATCGTCCAATTACTACTTTCCAGGCAAAGGGTGGACCCAAAATCGTCACTGCTACAGGTAGCAGACATGTTCCATTTGCCTCAAGGTTACAGATACATTTAGAGACAAAATTGATCCTCTCAGTCAGTTAACAACGACGGAATGAACGGAGAACGATTCGTTCCTTGGAGTTAACGAAATATCCAATTGGTATGATAAGAAATGGGAGCTAGTATCAACATGGACGGTCCAAGTTGCCTTTAAAACCCAATTTGTGTACCTTCGATTTCTCAGGTGCCAGTAGTTCAACAATAAAAAATCACCTTTAAATTATCTTTAAACACGAAAAAAATATCTTTAAACATTTTCATGACGTAAAGAGTAAGTATAAACATTTTTT
>NNCF01126311.1:22177-87670 GCA_002313205.1 Laupala kohalensis
TTTTAAAAAAAATTTATATATATAATTTTTAGAAAAAAAATTCCTAAATTTTTGGTCCCAATCGAAAAATATATACACCTTAGTACCAATAAAATTTGCAAATATTTCTTTTTAATTTAAAAAAAAGTATTTGAAAACTTTTTCCGATAAAGTTTTGAAATTTTTTTATGGTTTCAATCGAAAAAGTACATATCTGGATACCCAAAAAATATCAATAATTTTTTGAAATTTTTCAATTATAAAAAAAATTTCAAAGAATTTTAAATTTTTTTAATTCTTCCAATAGGAAATGTTTCAGGGAATTTTCAATTTTTTTTGAAGATTTATTGTCCCAATTGAAATATATATATACCTAAGTATAAACCAATTATTTTAAAATTTTTTGANAAACGAAAAATATACATAATTAAGTACCCAAAAAATTTTCAATAATTTTTCGAAATATTTTTCTATAAAATTTTTAATTTTTTATGGAACCAATCGTGAAATATATACCTAAGTACTGAATTTTTAAAAAATATTTTAAAAAAAACCTTTTTCCAAAATAATTTTGATATTTTGTGTTCCTAATCGAAAAATATATACTGAAGTACCTAAAAAAATTTAAAAATATTTTCCAGAATGATAATTTTGATAATTTTATTGGAACCAATTTTATACATAGATACCCCAAAATTTTTCAAAAAATTTTAAACAATTAAAAAAATTCATATTAAATTTTGAAATCTTTTTATCTTCCTAATCGAAAAATTTATATACCTAAGTAACCCATTCTCTTTCAGAATTTTTTTTCCAAATCAAAAATCGAAAAATATATACACATAAGTACCAAAAAATTGTTAATTTTTTTTTCAAAATATTGTTTGGAAAAATTTTGTTGTTTTTTTTGGTCCCAATGGAAAAATATTTTCCTATGGACCCAAAAATGTGTAAAATATTTTTTTGAAGTTTTTTTCATTGTTTCTGCCGAAAAATATATTTACCAAGGTAACAAAAAATTTCATAAAAAGGTTTAAAAAATTTCTTAGAAAAAAAATTGCAATTTTTTATGGTCCCAATCGAAGAATATATACCTTTTTTAAAAAAATTAAAAAATTGTTTTTCGAAAAATATTTAGGAGGTTATTTATCGTCCCAATCGAAAAATTTATACCTAAGTACCCAATTTTTTTAAATTGGTTATTAATTTAATTTTTTTCTGAAATATTCCTTAGAAACACCTTGAATTTATTCTCTAGGAAGCGTCTCCATTACCCGCGATGTCGTACGCGAAATTGAGATACCCAACACGTCGTCTTGGTATTCTAGTCGTGTGTCGTTTCTTTTGCTTCACGAGGATAATGACTTTCAAAACACACTCTTACATTATGCTCACGTTACTGTAAGGGAATTGTCAATTCAGAAAGTAAAAATGTGACCAAATTTAGAGAAAAACATTGTCAATTTTTTTTTTGCGTTTATTCGAAAAATGTGTTTAATCTATAAAAAAACGCTTTTAAATGATTTAGTGATTTTTTAATGATTTTTTTAAAAAAATTCATCAACTATGTTCTAGAACCACCTTGCTTTCTTTAACAACGAAGGGTCTCGATGACCTGCGATGTCGTTAGATAACACGTCATTGTAGGGTAGTCGTGTGAGTTTTCTTCTGCTTAACGAACCTAATGACCTTTGAAACACACTCTTACGTATCACTCACATTAGTATAAGGGACCTTTAGTGCGACAAGTCAATTTACAAAGTTGGAAAGTATGAAAAAAAATTAAAAAATTTGTATAAAATGTTTATTTTGTTTTGATTCGGATTATATATTTGTGTTACCTCGAAAAATGCCAAAAATAATTTTACGTGTTTTTCAAGAAATTGAAATTTTTAAAATAAGTTTATCAACTGTACCTTAGAAATACCTTGCTCTATTTCACTACGGAGCGACTTGATTACCTGTGACGTCGTACGACAAAGTGAGGTACCGAACACGTCGTGTTCGTATGTTAGTCGTTTGAGTTTTCTTCTGCTTCACGAGACTAAGGACATTTAATACACACACTTATTTATCGCTCGCGTTAATTTAAGGGGTATTTAGAGTACAACGTCAATTAAAAAAGGTATAAAAGGAATAAAAATGTGACAAATTTATGTTTTGTTAATTTGGAAAATGTATGTCTATAATCTCGAAAATTTCCCTCAAATTATTTTGTAATAATATTTTGTTATCTTTGTTTATTGCTTTGTTTCAATGTGAATATAAAATAACACAGTGGGGAGAATACAAAAGAAAGATTTGCATGTGTTGTTGGAGGTTTCACACACATTATCCGAATAAACACAAAAGCAATTTTGACGGAAGATATTTCAATTTTTTTACTGTTCATATTTTTAAATTGACTTGTCGCGACGTCACCAGTCATCCAGACGCTTCGTTGTGTAGATGAGCAAGTGTTTCTATGGAATGGTAAATTTGACATTTAAATCCTTTGTAAATAAATCAATTGGGCACGACAAAATACCCGTAGTTTTACACAAGTGGGAAAGCTGTGAATCAGAACCTAATGAAATTCGCTTTTTAACGTTGCATTAAATGGTTCATCTCTACCACGTGACTGGAAAAAGTCTAGTTTCGGACCGATACACAAAGGAGGTGATCTCTGAGCAGTTAGTAATTATCGCTCAATTCGCTTAATTGGGACAAGGAAAATGAAGTGGACGAAAGTGATTCGAGTGCTCATATCACCCGTCGCAAAATGTGCAATTTATAATTTTTGTAGGAACACCAATTCCTACATATAACTACCTAGACATATCCTACATATAGTACATACCTTCGTACTAATAACATACTGAAAGCTCCCCCATGCAACAAACGCACGTTGCATGTTCGCCATGTTTGTTTACTGGCTTCCAAGGCAATACCACTCGCCACGCCAAGGAATTCTCATAACAATAAACAAACAAGAAGCTAGAACCATACGACTCCATGACAGCAGAGAGAAACTCTAGGAGCCGCTTACTGAACTGTTCGGTTCATACAACTTGTTAAGAAACTTCTGGAGAATACCAAGGCTACGACACAATGGTATACCTCTCAGACAGTCATATGTCTTTGTTTAGGTTATACCTGCTAGCAACCAGAAAATCATTCTCTCGCCAGCTGTCGGACTGAACACATCGTTCTAAAGCTGCTCCGAGCCGAGTACGTAACCTCCGAAGTAATCCAATCTTCGAACTTACGCTGACGACGCTCATGCAAGTCAAAATTCAGAATCAAATTTGACTACGCCAGACTCGAAAGAAATTTCATTTCAACGGGACCCCGATCAAAATTTGAGGAACTCAAATCCTCGGGTACGTCCGTCATCAGGGGAACGCTATTTCCCAAATTCGACGAGTCCAGACGTTCGACGCAACGCCATAAATAACGTCACAGGAGCATTCTCCGAGCCGAGATCATCGACCCCAAGAATCGATACGAGATAAACCATTTCGGCGACTTCAACCGGCCGCGCCACCGCAACCGGAGGATCCTTCGACCCAGAACCATCGACCTCAAGGATCGATAAAGAAGCGCACTTCCTACGACGACTTCGACTAGTGGCGTAACAACTCAAGAGGCCGCCGTACATTCCGTGGACTGTCACTACCGGCACCGCCTTCCGTCGACGCAGAGAACGCTAAACGACGCCTGTTATACGTGAGCGATTAGTTCACACGGAACTTCCAATCTTACCGTTTGTCGTCCTGTGCGATTCATTTGTTCGTCACCATGTGACTTTGTTTATTCACGCAATAAACCTTGTTCTTTAATGAACCACTCAGACTATTTATTTTGGAGGAGACGTTATTGTGGATACAATAAAAGATCTTCCCCGACAATTTTATTAACAGTAGTTTCAATTTTTTGTTATTTCATGATCGTATGTTGCTAGTAGCCCAAACAGATTTCACATCTTCCGTAATTTATAGTACATAAAAAGGAACAATTCTCTTCTTAAAGCTGTTTTTTTTTAAAATATGTTCTTACTCTGTATTTGTCTCATTATATCACATTCACGAGACATTTCTGAAAATATGAAACTTTATGGTCCTTTGTTTGTATTAATGGGCTCTTTCCCCATCCATTTTTTTTCCTTGGAGCTCTGAGACGTACTGTATAATGAAAGAACAGATAATAGAAGGACGCGAGCAGTAATAGTAAATGGAAAAGGAAAATATGTCGTCAGAGAGAAGAGTCTCATCAGCTGCTGTGACGTAGCCGTCACAGTCGCCGCTTCGCGTCACAGTCGTGAACGGTAAATCTGCAGTGTCGTCACGGCTAACAATATATATGTAAACGAGAAAAAACGACACTGCTTGGGCTTTCTCCTTCCAGACCAGCGAATGAGCATTAGGTTCTCTCGACGGGGACCGATCATTCGGACCTTCTCCAATTCCCACCTCAACTGTCGGGAGCATAAGATTCTTAGAACTGGGGTCCGATCACGACAGAGCTCTTTCCTCCCAGCGATATAGCCTCCAGTCATGGCCTCCGGCAGAGCTAACCGCAGATCTAGGGTGACGGCCAGTGTCTCGACTTCAGGTTCGCTGTAAGTGTTCATATAATAAATATGAGTCCACTGAAAGTCTTGCTCGTTTCTTCCTCCTAATCGCCATCCATTGATGTGCTCCCTTTCTTCTCAGACGAATTGGTGTCAGGTGTGGGGTAAATCTCTTTCAGAGGAGTAAAAGCTAACTCACTGCGATAACCTGGGATTGATAAAAAATATCTTTTCTTCATATATTTTTTCTCTGCCGCTCAGTTCTACATATAATTATGAACAGAAACAATAAAACGACACTCTTGTCGGCTAAAACTATGAACGGGGAAATAAAATTTGTTAATAAGCCAAGAAATCTATACGTTTATGTAACTAATGTTCTTGAAGAATATAATAGAACTTTCTTTGACTTAACTTTTGGAGAAGTGATGAAATTACAGAGGAATACTAAAGAAGGAAAATATTTTTTTTAAACTTTGAATATTTTATTCTTTCTTGTTTTCCACCGTCTCAGCGGTTGCGACATAAAATTCATTTCCTTTCATGGAAGTTGAACAAAGCGAGACTTTTGGAGACTTTCGTTTTATGTCTGGGTCATTGCGCCGTGGTGTGATGTCGATTATTCGTGTCTTTGGTGACCATTTTCATAACAATTTTTTTCATTCTGTTATATGAGTTGGAAGATAACAGTAAAAAGTATACAGCGTTTAGTACGCCGACCGGTCACTTTGAATGTAACCGACTGCCCTTTGGTTTAGCCAACTGCCCTTTTTCTTTCATGAAGCTTATGGCTATTGTTATGGAGGGGCTGATAAATAAAAGATGATGCTTAGAGAGATAGTTGGGAGACTGACAGCAACTAACCTAAAACTTGATTCACAGAAATGTAATTTTTTTCAAAAACGAATGAAGTTCCTGGGATTTTTTATATCAGAAACGGGACTGGAACCGGATGCAGATAAAGTCAAAGCTATTAAGGTTTTCCAGTTCCACGAAATGCAAAACACATTCAATCTTTCTTAGGAATAGCAGGATTCTAATGAAAGTTTATCAAAAATTTATCTTCAATTACAGTACATTTAACAGATCTCCTAAAGAAATGAACCAAATTTTGTTGGGAAGACGAGCATTAACAATCGTTTGATCTATTGAAAACAACCTTCCCATTATGGCAATCAGGACCATCACGATTGAGACGAGCAGTTACATTTTTCGCTATTCGTATATAGAAATACCAGACTTAGAACAACCGGAAATAGCCCCGCCTTCTTGTATTAGGGAAGACTTTTGATGATGCCATAGGACGAGATATTGCTTCCGGAAGAAAAAACTTACGGTGGAAGAACAGCCGGTTGCTGAAGCGCTTCAATGTCACCTTCAGAAACCCCACGCGCCAGCAGCGGAACGCAACGCTCAGAATACAGCACTAGATCACCAGAGGTATAATAAAAACGTAATACTTCCACAAATCATACCCGGTCAATGGATCTTGTTACGAAACATGACTAGTGGTAGGACAGTAAAAAATTAACAATGAAATGGATAGGTCCATATATCGTACAGAAAAAACAAAGCCCAGTAACTTTTGAAATTGAAAATATTGATAATGGGTGTGTGTTTTGTGTTCATCACAGAAACCTGCTTCCATTGCCTCCAGAGCCACGGAAGCCGATTGTAGATCCGAAGAGTGAAGGCCTAGAAAGTGACGCTCCGGAAAACTGTGAAACCGCAGAGAATCCCTCCGAAAAGTGCTCCTACGAACCATCAAACCCTAGAATCCTCAGCCGATTATAATTTACGGACTCTGCCCAGTAGACGTGAATAGACCGTCTTGTAGGTCTCCAGTGAGCCTCCTGGAGGAGCCAAGTACAACAAAGGGGAACGCAGTTCCGCAGACACCTGGTAAAAATCTCACAGTCACCGCAGGTGGAGACGAAGGCAACGAGAAAGTCAAGCCAGCCAACTCGGAAGCAGAAGGGAGGTGCTGGTGGTCGTGGTCACCCAGTCCGGACACGTCACGCCCTCCCCCGACCCCCGGGATATTTCTATCCCTCCTGTTTTTACAGAAGGGAGATTCGCGGCCCGGTTGCTGTC
The DNA here is from genome assembly GCA_002313205.1 of Laupala kohalensis. Lineage (NCBI taxonomy): Eukaryota > Metazoa > Arthropoda > Insecta > Orthoptera > Trigonidiidae > Laupala > Laupala kohalensis. The sequence continues at coordinate 28,803 of NNCF01126311.1, forward strand.
AGCAACTGTGGAAAGAGAAAAGAAGCGAGAGCAGTACGTCCGGCATAAATAGCATACGATAGAAAAAAGAAGAAAGCATAGAGGAAGCGGCATAGGATGCTGGGCAACACAGACAAAAAAATAATTTAAAGTGTCATAAGTGTTTGTGATTTTTTTCTGCTTACAGATCGCGAATCGGAGGCAGTGAAAAACGAAAAATAAGTGCATTGTGGAATCTGGTAGTGTTGTGTTCTTTAATAACGAGTACTGCAATCGTATTATTTGTGCCGACTGACACGTGACGATACTGTCAGCGGAGTAGTTCATACGTATAAATCTGTATCAGAAATTGAACTGGCCGTGAAACAAATTGAAGAATAAAGTATACAGTTTAACAACTTAATAGATAAGATAGTGCAACATCAGAAGCTTTCAAAAGCATTTTTCAATATTACCTTAGAATTTAAGTCCAAAATTGGAAGTGATGTCTCAAACTTAAAAAAGGAATTTGATGAGCTAAACACGCCCTCAGCGAGGAAACAAAAAAGGGGACTTTTAAATGCATAAAGAGTACGGCTGCATTATTTACCAGGCAGCAACAGACGAACAGATAGATTCTTTGGGAAACGAATTTTCTAGACTAAGAGCAGATTCGCAAAAAGCACAGAAATCACGCTATACGTTCTTGTCAGACGTGTGCAAATGAGCAAAGGGAACAGTATTTTCATTCACCTATCACATCTGTATGATGAAACTGGATTAATTTTTGGAAATCTCCGGGGAGTGTATTTAGTGATGTGTCGACATATCACGAATATTCACAAAGCTATAGACTCGATAAAAACCCAAATTCTCGTGGCAGAAATGGAAAAGATCACACCCACACTCATCCCGCACTCAACCTTTTACCAGATAGTGAGGAACGCAACACTCGCCCTGTCCCAGGGAATGTCTTTTATCAACTTCACGCGATAACAGATGACAAGATTGTATATCGTCGCTTGAGTCAAGGTACTCACTCAGCAGGAGGGAATAACTATCCTAATTACTCTGCCTCTTCGCAACGAGCCGGAGTTCCAAGTCTACGAAGCACATCTGATTATCCCAACTTTACTCGTCTCTGAAATAGAGCGGGAGTTTAACTTATGGGCATCCTTAAAAAATAATGTTCAAGTTATTCAATATAAGTATAGAAACACTTGTTTTATTTGTGTTTTTACTATTAATTGATATGAAATATAAGTGTAAATGCAAAAAAATCAAGCAAAGAAACAAATATGAGACACCCATGGACATAATAAACATAAATCAGTCTCAAAAAGCCTACAATAAAAATGCTTCTCTGTTCCAAACCTTATAGATCAGAACCACAAATATAATTGTTTTACAAGTGACTTTCTTTAATGTACCATGTATTTTTTTATGTTAAGACCATATATTATATTCAGAAATATATCGAGAAACTTATTGATATCATGTTCAGAGATTTTCTTTTGTCTGCAACATTGCAGATACATTTCTGTTTGGGAAAATTAATATTTTATAAATGATGGGAGTGGCTTGTCTTTTCATATGAAAAAAACATTAGTATATTTTCTTAATGTTTCTAACTAGTGTTAACTGTCGTTTTCTTGTATACGTGAAAGTGTAATCATCGCTCAAATGCGTCAGCAGTAAAGAAGCGAGAGACAATAAGTTCGCGTAAGCGAGACGGTGACATGATAAATAGACTTCTACTCTCTTGCTGAGACAGAATACTATCATAATCTTGGGGAGAGGAGAGACCTCAGAGAGGAGAGTCTCGTCAGCTGCTGTGACGTTGCCGTCACCGTCGCCGCTTCGCGTCACAGTCGTGAACGGTAAACCTGCAGTGTCGTCACGGCTAACAATATATATGTAAACGAGAAAAAACGACATTGCTTGGGCTTTTTCCTTCCGCACCAGCGAATGAAGTTCTCTCGACGGGGACCGATCATTCGGAACTTCTCCAATTCCCACCTCAACTGTCGGGAGCATAAGATTCTTAGAACTGGGGACCGATCACGACAGAGCTCTTTCCTTCCAGCGATCTAGCCTCCCGTCATGGCCTCCGGTAGTGCCGACAGCGGATCCGGCTTCTCTTGGCTTCAGGTTCGTTGTAAGTGTTCATATAATAAATATGAGTCCTCTGAAAGTCTTGCTCGTTTCTTCCTCCTAATCGCCAACCTTTAGATGTGCTCCCTTTCTTCTCAGACGAGCTCTCAGCTCAGTCTAAATCAGATAAATGATTTAAAAAATCTCTCTTGACCATGTCCTGTGTATCAGGGATGAAAAAGTCCCGAGTAGTTTGGGTACACAAAGTTGTTATATTATTATTATGATTGTTATTTATTTTTAGGGAGGTTCTGTAGGTCCTCCAATGGCAGATGGGAAGCAATTTGGAATTGTCTCATGGAGATTGGGCTGTGCCCGTCCTCTACTGCCAGGTGTCTACACACGTGGGTCCGCAGTAAAAGACAGGATCGGGGTTTCAAGATGGATGCTCTTATCAGCTATTAAGCAAGTCATTTGTTTGATGGGATTCAATCTTTTGTTTCATCACGTTTTCGTAACAAAATTAAATTAACGGAGAAATGAATTAAGAAAAGTATTAAATTTCCATAAATCAATTTTCACAATAAATATATTAAGTGTTGTAATCTTTACTTCTTAGTCGTAAACGTTGTTTAAAAGTTAAAATAAATGTGATTCTATCCTATGATACTTGTTTAATTTTCTAAATAATCTATGAAGCTCAGTACGATAGTCTTTCACAATGAATCAATTAGACTACACTCTTTCCTTCAAACATCACAAAATAATTATAGCAATATTAAAAAAGTTGTAAATTTTACATAAATTATAAAAGAACGAGCAGTTGTTAGTTTTTTCAACAAAATTGAAGAGTTCTCATTTTATTTGCTGAAAGTATAACAATTCATGAGACAAAAAGTTGAAAACAATGTGAGTTTTGGCATGTGATTTGGTAAGTTTAAAGCAAAAACCGAACATAAAAAGTTTATGCTTGAAATGATTCTTGGATAAAGGAAAATTGTATACAAATTAAACAATGTATTTATTTGAAATTAAACTCTGCAACTACGTTAATTACACTCTAATCATCGTCTTCTAAACAACTACATTCTAAACACCTAGTTATTACATTATGTCCCTTGGGATTAAAATGACATGATACAGTAAAATAAAAAGAAACAAAAGGAAATATTGAATCACAAAATATCATAAATATCCAGTTCCTTGAAAGGTTTTTTTACCTTTTATCAAATCAATATATCAAACATACAATCTAATTTTTCATTTAAAAGGAGCCACTTTTATAGTTTATCTAATATATTATTGTTTTATGATTCTTGTTAGTGAGTTAAATATTCTTGGTTCTATAAAATATAACTTCGTCTAAAACTGATTTTATTTACCTTAGGTGTGACAAACTATTTTAGAGCTGCACTTCCTGTTCTGTTAAAAACTCTCAATATGCTATTTATGTAATGCGACTCTAAATATGTTATTTAACAAAAGAGTAAAAAACATTATTAGAAAATATAATTTGAAACACTCAAACTAGATAAAAAAATCTACTTATATGAAAAGTAATACAAACCGCTAATTTTTTCCTGAAGCGATCTCTTTTGGGCTCGAATCCGAGCAGAATATAATTTCAACTCGCCCTTCCACGTCCTTGCCATCCGCTCGTCCACTGCCAATTCTCTTCTTCCGTGCCACATTTCCATCCATTCGCACCGAGTTACATACCCACATGGTGACTTTTCCATCACTGTTCGGTCACACCCTTTCGCATTCACTGCGCGTACACTCGCACCTGGCTGCAGTCGCTTGTCAACTGTCGCCTGCAGATGTTCGCTGTAATGCATAAGCAGCGTCACTGGCGACGGGGAAGCGGACCAGGGTCCGGTGGCCAGTTCACTTCGCGAGATTCCAAATCCCGTTGACCTCAACACACAGCATGCTTTCTCACGCGGAATATTTAACGAGATCTAAGGGGTATTCTTCACCAAAACCGGACAACCAGTTTTTTTTACATTGTTTGAGTTCGCTATCATTACTTTGGTACGAAAATTTCCAGACGTGGATTAAGTTGCAACTGCATTTTATTGTTAAATTACAGGGTGTAACAAAATCCACGCATGTGCAGGAAGATCGCTAAGGAACACACATGGATGTTTAAAACAAAATAATATGCGTTAATCGCTCTTTGTTTGTTTTTTACTTTACCCACAATGCAAATGTACTACCAAGGTTTAAAATTGTTTGAAATAACGATTTACATTAATTGACGGTTAATACATGATGTAACGCATTCAATGTAATCGTGATTAATTTATTTGATTGCAGTAAAAAAATCGTGATTATTGAACATTTGGAGAATCTTGCCCTACGGACTTCTATTTATTTACCAACTCACTCACTGACAACTTTCATCCTTTAAATATTTATCATATTATTAGACCTTTGGCACATAAACAAACATTTATTGTTATTATAATTATATTATAATATTATTATTATTGTTATATTGTTACATCATCATTATTATTATTATTATTATACAGCCAATGATTTTGTGTTCCCAATATGAAGAAGGTGTTAATGATCAATTCAGTTTTTAACAATAAAATTGTTATATTTCTACCTACTTCATCGCTTTACATGAAAACCAAATTCAATTTTATTGCGTGACTTCCTGGAGACTATAAGGCAGCGCGAATAACTCTTGTAAACTATACAATGTTATTCTATAAGAAGAAAAAAAAATTGTGGCGATTTAGGGCTCTTCAAGGTCATCAGAGACCTTTATAAGAAAATACATTTATTTAACATGTTCTATGAAGTATTTTGACTCTGAAATACTTACTTTCTTGAAATAAAATTAAAACGCAAACCATCATCTGAGGGATCATTAAAAATACTTCAAATTAAGTGCAGAAAAAATACTTGATGTGAGAATAACGATAAGAAATAAAACAAGAACGAAATATAATTTAAGTAGTTACTGCACAGGTGTTTGTTGTATTGTTATTGGTATAGTTAATAAACATTCATTTAAATTTGAAAAAAAAAATGGAAATTCTAATATTTGAAAAAAAACTTTTTTTCCGTAGGAGCAGTAAAATTAATATTTTATATAAAATATTTAGCTGACTCACTGTGATAAAGTTGTTTGTTTTGCCCGAAAGTTTCTTGTTATGCAAAGTTGCCTCGTGCTCCTCGCATACTACTATTTATTCCAAAGTGCTACAGTGAGAAGGAAATGAAACGTCACTGACATATCACGCAGAATATAACATATCATACACAGCTGACACGAGATTTTTGCAACAGAGGAAACTTGTACCCGACAACCCTCTGGCAGAAATAACTACTCTTGCATGACATGGTATTGAGAGGAAGTGACTTAAAAGTCAATAAGTGGTAAGTTGGCCTAAGTTTTTTCCCCTTGAGATCATTCAAATCGATGTTCCTCGACGTCAGAGGGGGCCAGCGATATGCCCTTCGACGAATTCTACGGGCACCCACGGGCAACTGCGGGTTACATACGAGGAGGTGGGGATTAGAAACTCGAGCGCCACCACTCTTCCTTTCACGTGAGTTATATCCGCTATCCAGTGACACAACACCTAACGCCCCGCCAGCGACCATCAAGACGATCGCTTTCTGAATATTTTCACACTCTTCACAACGCAAACAAGATGTATCCTGCTTCAAGCTGTTCTTATACTTCATATTCTGTTCTAAACTATTCCAAAGTCAAAAATTGAAAAACATATTATTTAAAATTGTGTTATTGTAAATTCTAGAAATTAAGAGATCTTTTGTATAAATACTCATGGAAATTGTAAAGGACTTTACATCAAGTCTTGACACCAAGAGAGATTCATCTCTCAACCTGTGTGTGTGTGTGGAATAAAATTGCTTACAAGAAATCTTCAAGTGTCTTCATTGCCTCTGGAGAGCAGTAGAACTTAACTCGTGGATACAATGCACGAGTTTTACCTGGTACTGAGCTACTCATTAAGCAGAGTAAATGAGTCAAAACGGCATTACAAACTCAGATTAAAAATATATTTGGTAGAAGTGTTAGAGACTAAATTACGCACTCATATGTTATTCGGACATTTTTACTCTACCATTCAGTTTTCTAATTACATTTTATAAAAAAAAAACTATTTGTTTTCTTTTCACACGTAGCCGAGTATCGGGTTCCACGTCTCTAAGGCTCAGATTCACCAACTACATTTAATGTCTAAAATGATATTTTCTGTGCAGTTAATCGTGATGATCGATATGTGCCCTCCGCCAACTACTTTAATCACGATTTTCGAGAAAATAGCGATTTACCGCTTAAACGTCTGTGATTCCTTAGTTTACCTGCGTTTCTCGCGATTTTCTTCATTATTGCAAGCAATATGATCTCCATTTTGATTATCTTCTCGTTGCTCGATTTATAGGTTATGTTCATTGGGTAGATATAGAATTAAAGATGAATGGATATAACATTCTCTGCTGTAGGTTATTCGTGATAATATGAGACAGAAGTTACTGCGAGGTATCGCAGCAGTCAGAGAGGGGGGTCTAAGCCTATATGAGAGAGAGAGCCACACCTCACATCGTTTTCTCCTTCAGACAACGGATGCATAAGGTTGTTGGGTCTATTTGGCTTGAGGGAGGCCCGCTGCTGCTTCTGGTGCTCATTGGTGGCGTTGACGAGCACCAAGATGCGTTTTTCTGTCTTTAAGTTACCTACAATGCACAGTAAAACTACTACCAACCAAAGGAATTCCTCAGAAACATGGATTTAAAAAATCGTAGATTAATTTTGGGTGGTGAAACGCATACAATGTAATTGTGATTAAATTAATGTAATCAATTTTAAGAAAATCGTGATTATTCTACATTTCCTGAAACTGGGCCTAATTGTCAGTTTTAAAATAACGATTTAATATTTGGGAAGTCTTTGTGAAATAAATTGATGAACACGAGCAAAGAAATTTTTCAGCTACAATCTTCGATTAACGAATATTAACATTTTAAATTATTGTTATATATTCAATTCAATATATACGGTCATTATATAAGTAATTTCTACAGCATCTTCGATGAAACTTGATCGTGATATTTGGCGCTTAATGAGTAGCCCAGTACCAAAAGCTAAACTCGTACTTTGTTTCCACGTGGAAGGAAGTGGGGTGCACTAGAGATTATATTCCCCACCTCCTTGTGTGCTACCCTCAGTAGTCCGTGGATTCATATCGCTGGTCACCTCTGACGTAGAGGAATATCGACTTGAATGATCTCAAGGCATAAAAAACAAAAAAAAACGCAGGCCACTTGTTGACCTCCTTTCATTTCCTCTCAATACCATATCGTGTAAGAGCAGTTATTTCTCCTCGTAGGTGGATAGGTAATAGTTTTGTCTGTTGCAAAAATCTTGTGTTAGCTGTGTATGATACGTATTCTGAGTGATACGTCCGTGACGTTTCATTTTGCTACTTCTCTGACATACTTGGTAATTGTGGAGCTTTAGCAACATTATCAAAGCATGATAAATTAAAGGTCGTTTTCATGTTGCTCAAATGAGCAACATGAAAACGACCTTTAATTTATCATGCTTCTCTGACATAATCAAAGACGAAACAATCTGCACTGCTGTTGCGATACGAAGGCGATAAGCTGCACCGGTTGTCCCCCGCCACTGCGTGTCCGGTTATCTGCACCTCTGCGAGGCGGCTGATAGGAGTTGCCCTCCGCATGCCCACGTATGCTTGCGACAGGACGCTGTCGTCATCTCTGCTCGACGTAATGAATATGAATATAAAGGAAATATTATGACGAGCTGGTCATCAAGGAATAGTTGTTACGATTGTTTTATTTTCAGGTTGATATATTTAAGAAATAAACAAAATTACCAATACTCGTAAATCGTTAAATATTATTTCAGTCTTGCGATTTTATAAAGCTGGGTCAACATAGGCTACCTTTTTTTAAATCCATTTATTCCAAATGGGTATGTGCAAATGTCTTCATATATGAAAAAATTATTTTAAAAATTTTGAGCAATATGGATCAAACTCAACTTAAAAACACCTTTTTTGTCTTGAATGAAACTTAATGTTGCTGAAAATTCTTTAATCCGTAAATTTTACTTCAAAATTTCTGTCTTTTATCTCAAACTTCGTAAAGAAGCTTAACACAAGGAATGAAATTCATTCAAATTTCTTATTAAACAGTTGTCGGTGATATCAAAACGGTATGTCTCTAGATATTTAAAGTTTGCTCAACCGTTGATTACAAAATTCCAATCAAGAAAATATCCATAATTAATTTAAAGTTAAAATCCATCCGATCAGAACTGATTATGCAAATCAAATATCTCTTCTGATAATTCCACAATTCATTTTCAATTAACAAGGAAATCAATTGTCAATTACAAATGACTAACAAAGTTTCAGAGCATTAGTCTCTCAGAATTAATTTCAACATTTCTAACTGGAATTTTGAAATGTAAACGATTCGATATTCGAAACCAGAATACGCAGCGAACAGATTGTTCAAACAAGCTACGAGGCTGTGAGGACAGATTCGCGCTCCCACTGAGGGCACTGAATAATCAGATATGTTACGGATGAAATTAAAACGAGGCATTATTTGTTCGAAATCTATAAGCATTAAATGCACAGGAGTTCCTATGACTCCTTTAGTCGAAAACCAGATATTAATTTGCATACGATTGACAACTTTTGAATGTGGATATTGAGTTCCGAATAACGAGCATGGTTTGCATAGGTAAAATTCAATTGCACATTGGAGGATAAAGAAACAGCACAAGTTAGTGATTTTGAATACCAACATGACAACAAAAATAGGCACTGGTTTTATTAACATGTAATTATTTTATATGTTGGAAACAATATGTAATTACTTAATAATTATATTTATAAATAAATTATGTTAAGTAGAACAAGACAGAATATACTTTCCCATTTTCTCAGTGTAATGTTACGTAGTTTTGTCTACGTGTGAATGCAATGCATTATAATTGCTTGGTCTGAACAAATTATTTTAAAAGATTCAAAATTCATTTTCTCACAATTGACTCGAATGTCATACGAAGTATCCATTAGATTAGAGCTGTAAACGCTCTTGAACAGGTGTATCGACAAGAAACAGAAACGGTTGCAAAACGAAATTTAAGTTATCCGTTTTGCAGAGTCACTTCATCAAGGACGGACAGAATTGGGAAAAGCACGTTTTCAATGTCAGAAAACTCCAAAACGGATTTCTAAAACAAATTGATGGAGATAAAATGTTAATTTAAATTGAACATTAGTATTAAATAAAATAAAAAAAGTAATGTGGATCATATTTTCAGCCACTATAGTACACAACAAGGATATTCATGCGTTTAGGTCAAGTAAAACTTCAATTTCTTGTTACGCTAACGTTTCCATATATTTCATATCAGCTTCAATGCTACATTATCATCAATAAAGGAAATATTCGTTACTAATTTATACACTAAACTCCAAAACCCTCGCACAATACCAAACAAACAAAAAAAGAGAAAAAAAATTCTGAAATATTCTCTTAATTAGTTTTACGAGAAATGTAAGATAAAATAAAATAATATTGATAAGGTATTATTGATGAAATGTAATAGGTAGGCGTTATGTTCAGTTTTATTTTTAACGTGAATTAATATGTATATAATGTATAAATGTAATGTATATATCATTTCATAAATTACGCTTATATCATTTCATGAGTAAAGTACCACACTTTTGCAATATCTTTCAATTTTTTGTTGGAAAAGAGATAGTTAACGACAAGGAAAAGTTATTTTGCCTATTTATATAGAAGTTACGAAACAAAATTTTTTCTTTTTGTGTTTTCTCTATCTTTGTACTTTTGTTGATTGTGTGATAATAGGAATTCAATTTAGGGATTCCACTAACTACATACATTTAAGAAGATTCGCGTCTGTAAGATTCAGTAAATGACATGAAAATAGACATCGACTAGAAAACTTCTAGCAGATTCATAGAGTAATTTGGATGTTATGTCTCTGACGTTTTCTGGCATAAATTATAGAGAATATACTTATAACTTCGTTGTACATAACCTCAAAATTTCAAGTTTCATGAAACATCAGAAATAGAAATTATTTTTTTTGAAAATGGTTGTGTGTTGCTAATAAAGGCGGGAAATGTTATTGAAATTGATTCTTATATTTTCATTTAAAAAGTGATAAATACCTTTAAAACTGAAAAAAANCTTTTGTTTATTGTGTGATAATAGGAATTCAATTTAGGGATTCCACTAACTACATACATTTAAGAAGATTCGCGTCTGTAAGATTCAGTAAATGACATGAAAATAGACATCGACTAGAAAACTTCTAGCAGATTCATAGAGTAATTTGGATGTTATGTCTCTGACGTTTTCTGGCATAAATTATAGAGAATATACTTATAACTTCGTTGTACATAACCTCAAAATTTCAAGTTTCATGAAACATCAGAAATAGAAATTATTTTTTTTGAAAATGGTTGTGTGTTGCTAATAAAGGCGGGAAATGTTATTGAAATTGATTCTTATATTTTCATTTAAAAAGTGATAAATACCTTTAAAACTGAAAAAAATATTAATTATTTATGTAACATATATGGTCATAGTTCAATTATTTTTATATTTAAGAAGAAAGTATTTCTCATTAAAGAACGTTTCCCTTTGTAAGGAAAGACAATGACATCTATTTTCTGCTCGCATGGTATTACGTTTATATTTTAAATCGTACAGTATTTAACCTTCAATTATTACCTTCGTCTTACGGGTGTTGAACCAGAGTCGAATCGAGTGGTTCCATTCCTCCAAAGTCGACGTCCCATTATCAGTCATATTCGTGTAGAAGTCGCACAACATCCACTAGACGGAAATACAAGTTGCTCGAAGTGCTCCAAGTTAAGCAGGACGCTACTGTTGTAGGAATCGCGATGCACCATCTGGATGCTTCGCTCGCAGTCAATGATAGCGGTCGATGAGAACATTGTAGTTCTCAGCGACAGAAGTAGGAGGCTTACCCGGATGGCGTACTGCCAACTGTCGCAGGCGTACACAGGGTTTTCTTGCCATTCCTACCAATTATGTTCGATGACAAGTCTCAGTATCCTTCCATAGTACACAGAATATTGTTTCAAAATATACAGAAACCTAAACGGAACAGGAATTGATCATTGGTTTCTGATTTTGATATTTCAACGTTGATTTCAAATTTCAATTTGTTCTAAAAATATGAGTGGCGTTGTCGACTCATTCGATAAGAGAAAACTACAAGTGATGATAAATATTTTATTTTGTCTAGGATCACTAAGAAATGATTTTACGAAATACCGTTTTTAAAGGTGAAATGTGAATTTTCAAGAACTTTGAATTTTCAAGAACATCGGTTACATCCAAAAATATCATTTTCCTAATATACTTTGCTATTTTGTGAGTTCAGATGACTCCTAACACTCGGAGATAATTGAGAACTTTTGAAAGAATTCCTTTTGTTATCTTTTTCGAAAAGTTTAAGATCTATAATTTTGTTTAATCAATTAATTAAATATTAAAAAAAAAACGTTATTGTCGGTTGATGGCAACAAGTAGACAAGTTGTTCATGGAAATTATATCACAACACAACTGGAGCTCGATCTGATAATAGTCTATTTCATTCTATCCCATTTTTAATTAGTCTCATTATTACTGTTAAATACAACACGAATTACCTCGTTAAATTGCCATTTTACATCATGTATTCAGTTCTGCGAAGAGAACGTGTTCTATAATGTTGCTTGAATACACTGAGTATTATTCTACTCCAAAAACGCAACTAAAAGAATTTTGAATATTTCCGGTTAGTTCTGACGTTTAACTGAACATGATGAACTGAAACAGAATCGTGGCAAAAATAACTTGCGTGTGAATCCATACAGGCTCAGCAAGTTACTTATAAATACAAATGTATTTATATTACTTTGTTACATGGCAATGCTTATTATCTGTTGCACGTAACGAAGGCATCAAACAGTTGAAACATTGTGTGCTGTAATACGTTTAATATAAATTTTGTGTGGTGTCCATCTAAGTTTGCATGAAATATTTAAGAATTATATTAATTAAAATAATTTTAAATTTCTTTTTTTTCCTTCAAAAAACGCAGTTAAAATGTATGTGATCAATAAACGAACGGACTCTCCGCAAGCAAGCAAGGGACCATTCCATCAATTCCAGTCAAAGTGCCCAAAGAAAAAACGGAGATAAATCATAAAAGTGAATACAATAACCATCAAAGTGATTTGTTATTTTAATAAATTAATGAAAATGTACTACAACCATGGCGTGATAAAGTATGCTATACATAGAATACGAAAAATAAATAAATTCACATTATAATATAAAATATTTAATTAAATATAAACAAATTCCATGGGATATTTAAAATAAAAAAATAATTATTTTATTAAAATCGATAACTTCCTTGAAACTGTAGGCGTGAGAAAGATCCTCGTCGTAGTTTTGAAATGGTCCATCTTCAATTCAGTGGGAAGAGAATTATAATGAAGGATTCCTGACCGTTTTGAAACTTTTGAATGGTTGAAACTCAAGGACGGTGAACAACATTTCATAGGATAAATGTAACCAAAAGTAAAATCGTGCCACATAATAGTACTCTGCTCTAAATCCGTTTACTCGTTCACCCACGAGAATTCGCGTGATAGAAGACCATACACACGAAGACTTATCTGGAGCGCCAAAATATTGGAATCATTTATTTATCGAAAAAATGATGAAAAAAATGTGGAATCCAATACCTGAAAAGAAACTCACAAATTCTCATAATAAAATAGAATCTGAAACATGTAAGCTAATAATAATTTCTTATAAATACACAAAAACTGGTAATTCTTTTCATGTTCTTTTTAAGAATAATTTCATAATTTAACGTGGATACTCCTCTAGTATAACGTACCACATACTTGTCATTAAGTTTATATATTAACATATATTATTAATAAAATTCNTCTCTAGTATAACGTACCACGTACTTGTCATTAAGTTTATATATTAACAAATATTATTAATAAAATTCTACTACTATTAACGTCCATTATATAATCTTATTAAATAAATAATGAAAAACGTTCGATCTTTTATAGACGAATAATATTTATTAAGAAAATAAATTCTTTTTGCAAGTACCCATAACGGGATTTACATGTAGCTTACTCGGATTCGGTGTTTACATGCGGTTTTTTAGAATCCTTGAAGCAAATGGAGAAATGAGCCTCTGCTCACGTATTTTTACAAATATTGAGTCCTATATGAATAAATCCCATTCACAAGAAATTAATACGCTTTGACTTAAAAAATATATATTTGACATATAGAATGATGAATGTTTGAAAATAAGAGTTTCTTTCATAAGACACAATGTTTTACACCGTCTATTATTGCAATTATCTCACTTAAATGGCCGGTGAGGCATGTTTTTCAAGTTAAAATCACTATAAGTACATGTTAATCTGTTTATTTATGCCAATTTCCTGTATTTTAGTAATTTAATTCTACCTACGCTAGTATTAACTAAAGGTTTTTTCTTTTTTCATCCTTTTCTCGTAGTTGAATTTTCAATCATCTCTCTTTGTTCGAAGTTTATTTCAATTTAGCTTGTGTTTCAAATTCATAGTGAAAGCCCTCCCCTTCTATTTTACATCCTATTCACTTTACATTTAGAATCGGGATCAAAGTGATGACTGAGAAGAAAACCCAAAGAATCTGGTGTCATCATGTTAGATCTGCACAATATCGCTAATATTTGACCCACAGATTAAGTAACTATAACATCGGACGTCGTAACATATCTTACATTAATCTTTTTTGTAATTACTTGTAGTGTATAATATTATGACGTTGCTGTAATATAATATGTGTCCCTTATGGTGTGAGTGTTAATAAATTTCCAAGTTGGAGTCGAGTCTCATGATGAGAACACTGATCATTATGTTCATTAAAACTATCCTGTAAATTACATATTTTTGTAGAACCTGTCAAGCCTTAAACTTCTTCAAAAATAATCTCCTCAAATTCCGTATGAGTTATACGTAGATGGTGAATGCAATGTTATTGTTTATCAACGTTATCATAAGGTTATCAGGACGATTATAGGGCTAAATACGTTTTGTAGTAATTCTCTTTTACCCTCGTTAGTTTTTTTTTTGTGACGTATAGAACTTTGTTAATAAGTTTCGTGAAATATTAGGTTATTTAAAAAAATTACACACGATCCTGAAGTTTTTGTGGGTGGAATTCTTTGTCACTTAATAAATTGGCGTGAGTATAAAAAGAATTGTAATATGATTTCAAGACAATCTTATACCTATCAGTTTTTAATGTTCTATCACTATCCCTAATGAATCCCAGTATCACAATCTAAAACCTTTGTGGTCTTTGGCATTGCAATTAACTGCTGATGTTGGTCCTCTGTACATAACACGTGATTTCTGGGTCATCTCCTATCCGATCCTGTCTAGTATCGCACGTGAGTTTTTGTAGTGATACGGATTAACCTTCTTTTTATTTAGCACGGACAAAGAAAGTACGTTTGCATACAAAAATCTTGATGCCTTAATCTCTTCCACATAAATAGCTTAATTTAAAAAATACATTTCTCTAAAAATCATCCATTCAAAATGAGAATTAAAACAAAATATTTTCATCGTAAGCTTTATCCCGTTAAAATTTTAATTTCTTTTAAACAAGGAAATGATGATAAAATGAACATACGGGTTGATATCTTCACGGCAGAACAAACCACGTAATGAACACTAATATAAGCATAGTTCAATTCTTTGCTAAGTGAAGATGGTGCAATTAGATAGCAAGAAACTGAAGGTGGAATCTTACTTTCACCACGAGAAATCTCCGCTATAACGGATACCCTTAACAGTAGTGCACAAAGGTCTTCAAACGAAAAACTATGCGTTAATTTATATCAATCAGAACGTATTAATTCTAAAATGTACCATGGTTGCAAACTATTTGGTTTCAACACAAATAAACACATGTTAATATGTCACCAATTATTTTGTTAACTGAAAGGTATAAAATCAAATGGTTCATTAATATTAATAGTAAATAATACATTTCATTGTTCTGCTATACTAACACATGAATAAGCCTTCGTATTTTTTGAAATGAAAAACAAAACATTTCTATTTCCACGCTGCATCCGGATGTCGACTGGGATTTTGCGTCCTTTGAGATTTGTCTCAGCCGGAACTGCAAGGACCTGTATATAATTCCCTCATGAAATAGAGACATTCACGGCACTCTGCAAGACTATAATTATGCTTGAAAATAATCATATAGCAAGCGTTTACAAAAGTACCTTTTTGATAATATGTTTAGGACAATTTTTAAGAATATATGAACAACTAATATTTTGTTTTCCCGTAAGTTATTGGAATTGTAATAAACTTGAATTAGTGACTACTGTGGAGTAATGAAGTTGGGAAGAACATATTAACATTTCTAAAGTTACAGAAATATTTTAATGAAAAATAGTTTGGAACATAGTTAGGAAAATTGTGAACATCCGGAAACCACCGAAGGAAGCAATTTTCTGGATTATTAGTAAGGAAGTTTATTTTAAAAATTTAACTTCTCAGTATTCGTTCTAATTCAGAAGTTGTCACTCACCTATTGTTGTTTACTGCCGTAACTCATCAGTTGCAACAGCGTACGATTTGGTCAACCCTAAGATTACAGAAAGCTTCCCCATCCTCTTCGTTTCGTCGGCGGGGAGGACGTCGTCTATCCCTATTGTCCAAGCTTCCGTGACAACCTGATTAATGGTTGCTCACACGTGACACCAAACAAAGGAAGGATACGGTGCTAGTTCTAAAGCTATCGTTACTTGTTTCAACGAGGATGCTCGTTTTTCAACATGTTTTGTTTTCATCAGTCTACCTTTATTTTCATTTTTTGAGAGGAAAGAAATGGAGCTAAGATTCCTGATTGAGATGTCCAAAATAATGTAGTGCAGATCTGTGTCTTCGGTTTCCATTCATAGTTATTTATATTTAAGGTAGAAATGAAATGATACCATTAACATGAATATAGTGTGATGGCAAATTTTTGGTTTATAAATAAAAGAAATAAAATCAGAAAGAAACACATCATATTTAAGCAAAATCCGATGCCGAATATTTATCGGATACAAATGAATTTTCTAACCAACTTGTACGCTACATGAACTTTGTTGAGAGTTATTTTTTAAGTAGTGAAAGTTCTTTTCATGTAGAAACTAACTGATTACCCGGCGTTGCCCAGAAATTTGCACTTGTTAGATCAATGAACAGATCGAATTTTCGATCCCGAGGCAGGACACTACGGCAGCGCGCGTGCACCATTTCATTAAAACGTTTTAAAAATCAATTCTCCCAAATTTTACGTTTTAAAGATATTTTTAATCTTCGTATTATTATTAATAATTTTGTTTATTATTATTAATAATAAACAAAAAAGTCTTTGATGATTGATTTTTTTCTTTCTTGAATTATACTCTTAAATTAAAGTATTTTAACACGTATATTTTTAATAACGTTTTTTCGACATTTCGAATACCGACTATTTAATAGAACTCTTTGAGGTGAACAATACTGGCATTCATAGTTGTCGCCTATCTCTAGCCGTTTAGATAGCGTAAGCGAATATACCTCTCTTTTTCTCTCGATATGATCGACATTTGTGATTAAAATCACTTTCTATCTTTCTTTTCACTCACATTAACAATAAAAGTTAGGTTATGTTCATCCTGAACATGTTAACTATCTCCTTCCCAAATTTCATCACGATCGGTTCAGTGGTTTAGTCGTGATTAACTAGTAAGCAGACTAAATGTTTTCGCGTTACTCATTAATGTATTAGTATGGATATGTAATTAATTCATTTAATGAATAACGTATTGATTTAATGAATATCTGTAAGTTTGTGTCCCGGTGAAGTCGAGTACAAGTTCGACAGAAACAACCTCGGCAAATCACAAAATGTTACTAACACGCTGCTGTCCGCTTTTCATGTTCTGATATCTGCCTTAAAATCAGTTTAGTTCTGTTGAAATTCCTCAACGAATTACCAAGTATCACAACGAGGTAAGGAATTCCATTGGATTGACCCATCTCTACGTATGGTGCACACGAATATATTGAACAATTAGTATAATAATTATGTATATATTAATTTGATATGAAGTAAGTTTCGTGCCAGTTACGCTAGTCCCAATCGGTTCCTGTTCACTACAAACGTGTTTCTGCAGATCCTCACACTCAAACTGGAAGAATCCGGAGTGTTAAAATGCAAGAAGAGTAAGGTGCGCACAGCTGCGAGGCTAATTTTCAAACCCAGTAAATACGTCGAAAACACATGCAGCAACTTTGTAGTAGCGCAACTCCATTGCAATAAATAGCCTTTTCTCATTGTGGAACTTGTTTCTTATCAGATACATTTTGGGAATTTCGCTCTATGAACGTAAAAGTTTTGTAAATAAATTATCAGATATTTCTCTCATACTTTTGACGTTTTATTCTTGTCACATGCTATTGTAGCAGTTCATTCATGTACTTCTCATGAGGAATTGTCATTTTCTGCTTCAACATAATGAATATTCAGAACTAGATGACATAATTGGTTGTATGAGTACCAGAGAATAGAATGGAATAAATATTTACTTTCCTTAAAAAATTACAATTTAGATTTACATTAAGTAATTTAAAAAACAAGATTTACATTCATTTTAATTTAAAATTTACGAACTTAAGTATTTCAATAATTGTACAGCTTTACTATCTCATAAAAACAAAAAGACTAAAACAAAATAAACCATTTTATCAAAAAGTATAAACTGGAGCTTCTAAGGCCAAACCTGAGTAGGGCTCTCATTACGATTCATTACAACAAAACTAAAGCGCACAAGCTGCAGATTTAAAAAAAATGATCTTATTTATTATGTGAAGTAATACAAATGATTTATAATTAAACGTGAAATTACTTTAATTATAAACATTCTAACACATCAATATGATCAGTTTCCACCAAAAAGTATTGGTAACGATTCAAAACTCCATCTACGAGGTAAAAACAAACCCTTATACCGCAACAGACTGAAGAAAATCTCGATTAAACAAATACACACATTAAATTTTCAAGTACACTTAAAATTGATTTCTACGCTATACTATTATTATTTTTATCATATAGCTATGCTTATTTCGTTCTGCATCAGATCATATTCAGAACATATACCATAGTAAATGAATTAACACAAGAAATATTACTGCATGACATTGCAAAGGTCGCAATTAACAGCGAAAATCTTCACCTCACACAACGTGATCATTTTATGCCATCGCATGCAACAACCCTCGTTAAACTGAACAAAAATCCAAAATACCTTGTAATAGTTCCATGTTCTGTTACCGGTCTGCAGTCTCAGCGTGAACTCTGATGATCACCGATCTCAACCTGCGTTCGATCCAACCTCACGGTTCTGTATCCATCGAAAACTACTTCTCCCTGCTTACTACTCGTTCAAGATGCGTCTCTCAGCCTTGCGCATATCTCACAGCCGACCTTCTTACTCAATTCATGTCATCTACATGCCACCAATACACTGAAGAGAAAAACAGGAAAAATCGTATTCTCGGCACACTACAATATTCCTTCCTTTGGAAAATCTGGAAATAGACAAAATTATAAACCCGTCTTGAAAGAAGTTGACATTTACTTACCTGAAGTAATACTCGAAGACAACTTCAAATGCATTTTCTTCTTTCATCGTGCGACCTGCTCTTCTACTGAATCCCTTGTGAGCATGTTGGTTGGGATTTTGAAGAGCGCAACTGAGCGTTTTCTGGTGAATGAAAGCTAGATCGCCCCTGTAGAAATAATCTCAAAATGATACAATGTCAAATAAAAAAAAAGAAATATTTTCTATTTCTTGGGTCCAGTTGGGGACCAAGAGCTATATCCCGGAGACGTCGAGTGGTGTACTCAGAGGGTGGAAGAACCGGCAGAGTTCTGGGAAGTGTCCTAAGCTGTGAACCTTGACTTACTTTTACAAATACTGTAGGGAACGAACCGTAATCAATTCTTTCCTCTCCACCCTCCGACGAACGAACTTATCAGAACCCTAGGTTGTATGAAGACACCGCGTCTAAAGGACTTCTGGTATCCCTATATTACCGATGCACAAATATTTTCAACACAAAAATCGTGTAACTGTGAAAGTTCTGTTTCAAGCCGTGCGGTATATAAGGTATTATATCGGTCAGAATGACTAGGCTTAAGTACCACAAAGAATATAAACGTAGGGTCCCGCGGCCGGAGTCACCCCAAAACATGTTTCAAATGATAGTTTAAATTACTCCCTATTCAGTAACGTTTAATATTTATGCCCTTTTAGCTCAAAAGTTTGAATTATTCGACTTTGAATTACGATGGGCTTATATAGACTTTTGGGTTTATGATTTTTTTTCATATATTGATACTATCGGTTTAACTTAATAAAACACAGGTAAAGAAAATAGAAACGCAATTACGTTACGATTTTCGTACCTTATACGGTATTAACAAGAATCTTTCAACAAAACTGCCGATAATAGTGTTTCACAGAAAAGCCCTGTGTTTCTCGTGAAAGAAAGAGAAAAACGTTAACCTTAATTCATTTTCAAGTTTTAAATTTACATAACAATTATCCAAGTCTAACAGTCCAAATCAGTATTGCGATTTATTAATTAATTCGGTGAATATCTCCAAGTTTTGTGAATAGTCGGCAACTTGACATCAGTCAACGTGAATGGAACCTTAATGCATGGTTTGTAGTAAAGCACACTGGAGACAGGTAGCAGCAGCAGCGAGTACAGAAAACGGACGTACCGAAATTAGCGTTTTACACGATATTGGACGAAAAATGGATGTTGTTAGGATGAATTTCCTTTCAACGTCACGGGGAGCGCAACCAACAGATTATCTCAAGTGTGTTTCCATTTCACTGGATATGTAAACATTGATGAACGAATGGTTGATTTAATATAATATTTTGTTCACTACGACTTATTTACGAACTACCACTAACATGAAAACACCGCAACATAAAAATAACACAACTATTTTAACCTCGCAACCAACTCGGGAGAAAACAGATGCCGCAACTAGTTAGCAGAAATGCCGTTAGGAGTGTGCTAGCCAACTTGTACGAGTCGTACTGAAAAAATAGAGCATGGTTGAAGATGCCCTGCATTCTGCATCCTGTCTGGTGTGTATTTCACGAAAATGTATGTAAAATGAAACGTGAAAACGGGCTTAAGGATTGGCCAGTGGGTTATCATGAAGGGACAGGAAGGTTATCTGAGAAATTTTCGAGTGAACCTTACCTATTCCATGTGATATACTTGGAGGAGGAGGGTCTTTACTTTGTCCCAAACATTTGGTAAGGAAGAGTAATAGTATTGAACAGCATTACAATGCATTACACGAAAAAATTGACAGAGTTTATACTTATTTTTTAAAATTTTTCTGTATGTTAAATGTTTTCTGTTAAGGTTTTTCACTCTCTACATTCCGAGTTACTATATAGTAATAACGAAGATTTCAATTTCTTCAGTCATTTCATTTGGAGCCACCACAAACTCTTAGTTTCATAGTGTAGAAACAGTAGCATACCTAGGAGTGGGTTGTCCGCCCAAGGTCTTATCGTATAAGGGATCTTTAAATCAGACACCAAGACATAATTTTTTAATTAAATGTTCTATGATTTTATTATAACAGTAAAATAAGTAATAGCTAAGCTTCCTCTTAAATGTAACTACAATATTAGATTCAATTCATTTTACGTTAAAAGCGTGCTAGTACATTAGTGTGTGGCTTCAATAAGGGGACCTCCAAAATAACACTGGCTTCATACTTCCGCCCCTGGCCTAATTACGTGTAGGTACGCTCCTAATCAGGAAAGAACTTTGTGTAACGCTTCCTTTCATCCGATAAAAGAAGCCGTTATTGCGATTTAGATCTCAGGGCATTGTGTTGGACGGAGCTCCTTCCGGGCGATTTTTTTTCTTTTGACACCACTGTTGTAGATAAAGCCACGTCAGAGCGCGTACGCAACAAACTCACCACCAATTCCCCGTCATCGATACTGAATTTGCATGCTCAGTGAATCACCCGAAACCAAAATTTATTGGACCAACTTAACTATATGGTCCAACGCAGTAGAAAAATATCCAGATGATATATAGAAAAACGGCTTTTTTTGCCATGATTCTGGAAGGGACTTTGCTATCGTCCTATTCTAACCTTATTCTTCGTATATCCTTCCGCGAGTGCTGCTACCTCCACCATCACCTCCATCTTCACACTTACAACAGATTTTCTTAAATCGCTGAGTCTAACAAACCTAACATCGCCGACTGTGACCGAACAATTGTTTATAATTGTTCATGGCTCGCTGTCGCGAGCCATATTATGATTACCATACCCTAACATACTAACATAAATGGAGGTGGAGAGAAGAAAATAGTGCGGAATAATATTTGTTTACAACTATCATAAATATGAAAAGCGAAGAATACGGCTTGTATTTTCGGAACCGCAATAATATTTGTAGTATTATGACAAATTAATTTTTCTAACCCTTGTGGGACCCACATTCTTAAGTTTGGCCAAATTATTTTATCTTACCTTTACATCCAAATCGTAGAAATATTTTGTCTTGGTGTCCAGGATCAGGAGATTATGTTGGGGACAAATTTCAGGTCTGTGGGATGAAACGACAAAATCATCTCGTCACACGGAACTCGTTTAGTTCGGAGAAAGAAAGAAAGAAGTCTCACTATACAAAAAACTAAAAAAAGGAGTCTAGATATACTACTGTAATCTTTGGTGAAATTCACTGTCAATTTCAAATATCTCTGGCTTTTCAACGCATATTTGTAACACACTACTTTCCTTTAAACTAAGAAGTAATGTGCATCAATAAACACTAAAATGCGCAAATTATTGATTTTGACAAAAATGGCCTGACGATACCACTCCAATATTTTACAATACTTCTCTTATTTAGATAAAATTAAATCAAATTATTCTGATTTTAACACAATACACACTTTTTTTACATCCTATCTACCTATCCATTTTAAGGGTAAGAAAATTATTTCAATGAAACATTAATTTGGAAAATAAAATATTAAAATAAACATAAAGGATGTATAAAATATATATGGGGGCTTATTTGACAACTCATAAGCGAAGATATTGAAAGTCGAAATTTAATGGTTCAATTTAAGAAAAAATCTGTTACAATTTTACACCTACTACGTAGTTTGGATACATTTTATGTTTTTGCTGACATTTTATTCACATATTCACAATTCCATTTCAATCATGAAATAAATACATAGAACTCTAGTAGAGCATAGATTAACCGGAGTGTAAAGATTGGTCGCGGTCACGAAACAGTAAGTTAACACTGAAGTCGCTGAAAAGAGATTTCTCGTAGTATAGTACTCGCCACGGATAATGGCATGAGGCTTCGGGAGCGCAGTTGCTTTCGAGAAACATGTGACCGTATATAGCAAATACAGTCATTTCTCTCATAGACCCCTCAGTGAGCAGGAGATTGAACATTATCTTAACCACATTGATAGAATGATTAATAGCTATTGTTTGACGGTGCCTTGACATGTTAGAAACACAGACAAAAAGTAATAACTTTCAGTCAGGCGAAACTAGCGACGAACCCGGGACTAATGCTTCTATAGCAGATGTGTTAATCACTACACCAACCGTTCGTCTTCCAGAACAGTACATCATTTCCACCCATACCTAAACCCCGGAAGATCTGTACATCCCCATACTGGTGATAAGTGACAGCATATATGTACGGGGAGAATGGTTGGTTTCGTAAAAGCAAGTCGTTTCTGTACGTTGTCAAATTGCTGGAGCAGAAAGCTGAGACGCCGTAAGAACGGTTGCTAGAGACGCGAAATTTGTCAACTCTGCAAAAGCATCTCCATCTACGCGGCGATGTGCCATTAACGGTGGCGACTACTGTAGCACGGAATTTGAGACCAATCTTATACTACCATGTAGCCTAACGCAACAGTTCGACTCTAGTCTTGCAGCCGCAGGATCAAACCTCGTATGATGCAAGTGAGATTTATGTGGGAGACAAACAAATTATGTCTGTGGGAGCTTTTCTCCTTTTCTCTGCGATTCACTTTTTTCTTTCAATGATACCTTGTTTCTTTTATCCTCTCATACCCGTTCCAGTATATTTAAATGCCCTGACGCAAACATGCAAAAGCGAATCTGTTGTGCAAGTCTACCATTTTTCAGTCTCCCCACTGTCAACATCGTCACGTACTTCCCACCAACATTACAACTCATTTAATTTTTTAGCATCATGTCTGCAAACTCTTTCCAGGTGTAATTGAAAACTCTGTCAATAGTTCAGATGAAATTGTTCAAAAAGAAAATAAACCGTGAAATATGGCGTTGTATTCTGACGAACATTTTAAGTGCTGAAATAAAGATACTGGAGGATATTTTGAAATGATCAAACTCATCTTTCGATTGAAAACACGTTTGCGACAATTGCATCAGTTTCACGAATAGGAAACGATCTGGCAAAGTTATGCCACCAGAATAGATGTGTGATGACCAATGATTTATAGTGTGCGAAGATATACATAACAAACAAATTTACATAAGTTCTACATAACTTCTACATTTGTTATGTAGAACTTTTTTAGAATGTTTAAGATATAATTTGAATATCGAATATTTTAGGGAATTAGTGTCTGATATTATTTATAATCCCACTGTTGTCGATTAATTATAATATTCTCTTTCATTTCTTCCTTTCAAAATTAGAATTCTTGATTTTTTAAAACAGTCGGAGAATACATGCATGGAAACGATATATACTTTTCAATGACAATGCAATAACCGATTTACGTTGACGAGAGAAATGTTAATGACAGAGAATTAAATTTATAATAGATGACTTTACCTCTACTTGATCTGTACCGTATCTATTCGAAGCGTATCGAATGTTGCAAGGCCATTAGAAAAAGATGTGTCCAATCAATTCCACTTACTTCTGCAAACTCTTTGACCTAACTGCAACAAAAATTAAATTAATGATACGAGAGAATATTATTCCATTCTTTTTTATTCAATACACTTTTAATTCTTGCCAATATTCTACATTTTCGTAAATTTTAGTGTTATCTTTTTTATACGGCGTATCCCGTAACTCCACGAAAAAATGGAAGGAATGATAGAGCAAATAAATAGGTACAAAAATCATTAGGTTACAAATGTCCGGAAATGCCCCCCGAAGATGATAATGACACCAAGACGGAGTAAAGCACAATGCAAAAATGTGAGCAAAGTGATTTATTATGGGAAATGAGGAAGTGATATAGGTGTTCAAAGTTCAAAAAGAACAAATTTTCAAATTTCGGTCCATTAGCGGAAGAGATACTGGCCTCGCATCGACAAGACGGGGATTTGCAATTCTCCAGATGGACCAATCCATGTGATGTCGGTGCGAGACCTGCATTGACTTTAAACATTTGTTGTTGAACTTTGAACATATGTATCACTTTTTTTGCATAAAGCATTTTGCACACCTTTTCACCTTGTCTTCTTACTACGTCTTTGTCTCATCATTCCTCCATAGGGGGACATTTCCAAACTTTGATGGCTTTTTGTTCGTATTAATGTGCTCTATCATCCCTCCAATTTTTTTCGTGGAGTTCTGGGACACGCTGTATACTGTTGTAGACATGTGCAACATGTTGTACATTCCGTATACTCAATCCTGCTGAAGGGATTTTACATCCAGGCTCTCAGGTATACCATTAATCACAGTTATTACTTCGGTTAATCGTAGCTCCACTGTATTTTCACGGTTAATCACACACATACACACGTGCAGCTACATCACTGCTAATTATTTTACAATAATAAAATATACATATTTAAAACATTACTCAATTTCTTCCAACCAGTATGACAAGTTGTAAACATTGTTTATAGAATATCTGTACACATTCCAAACAAAAGACTAATGAAGAATTTGTTGCTCCACTTTATCATATAGTTTTCTTTAACTTAATACATTGATTAGAAACCATGTTATCTAACTGACGTACTTCATAGAATACAAATTGTGAAATAAAACAAAAATTATAACACAGCACACGACTAACATTTTATATATTTTTACCTCCCATGTTTAATATATTCTACCATTTATACTAATCATCGTTTTTACTCACAGTTTGTTTTCGTTTACCGATGTGGTAAGAAAATGTCAATTTTCAAAATATTGAGCAAATTGCTAAGTGATCACACCCCGACGGAGCATTACTTTCTCCATCCATCTACATTATATTATATTTACGAGGAGTCATGGAATCTTTCCAAGAAGATGCTAGGAAATGTTCAATGAGCAATCACAGGNGATACCCCGACGGAGCATTACTTTTTCCATCCATCTACATTATATTATATTTACGAGGAGTCATGGAATCTTTCCAAGAAGATGCTAGGAAATGTTCAATGAGCAATCACAGGTGATTGAGAGTAATACACAGTCTAGAAAAGAAATGTTCCACAAGTTTTGGCACTAAATTAAGATGAAAATTTCGCATACACACAAGGAGAACACACATCAAAAATAGTAAATCAAGGTATTAGAGTCTTGCTGGTCGTACATATTTGGCACTTTTATTTTCACCGAGGGAAGAATTGAGAAATAAATTGTTCCGATTGAGTTAATCATAGTGAACTGTCGAAACCATGCGATAGTTCTTCTTGAGAATTTTTCATGCGTCATCAATAACCTTCTCTTTCCGTGTCAGACAATGTCTCAGGAAATATTTGCTGACCCATATTTCATGGCATTCCTGTGTGATCTTTCATGTTGAAACATGTTCCACCACAATGAACTCACAATTCTAAAATAATAAAAAATGGAAAAAATTGTGATTATAAAAAATATATGGAGTATGGATTCTTCTTCCAGCTACGTCCTCAATATCTTGTTCGTCACTGAAAATTATTTTTTTTTTAACTACTTACTTCGGTGTCACCCTTAAATATGATAAAACTAACCTTGCCAATAATTGAGTGATTCTTCCAAGTATTCAGTTCAAACGCAAAATATTTTCATCAAATTGTAGAGAAGTTTACGTGATTTATTCATATACCAAGAAGAATAATCTTCATGTTAATACAATGAAATAGCTCTATCACCAGCCCGAGTAGAAATGCAATCGTAACTATCAGGAATTGACAAGGGTTTACTCGGTCAGAGTCTGCGTGACGTACAATGTTCGGGTAGAAGTGATTGATACTATCTGTCCATCCCCATTTCATTTATGGAAATTATGAGTAACACAGGCAAAATGTTTTAGTATTAAATCAACTGGGCGTAATTGTAAATATATCTTCCGTTCTGGCGTAACCATGATGACGCTCGAAATTAATTGATGAATAAAATCTTCATCTTGAAATTCGGACATATGGAAGGATGCCTTTTATTTTCGTGATGCTAATAACCCCCAAGTGAAATGGATTTAGAAAATCAATTTTTTTAGTTTTAATTCTTCCAGAAGGGAAAAGATACAATTTTAATACAGATAGCAAAAACGCGAACAGTAGTTATTAATCTAGTTACAAATATTTTTGATTATAAATATTTATCTTTGCAATTTGTTTTTTAATATATTTCATTTAATGTTCCATTGATTCTTAATCATATAATTTGAAAGAAAGTTTTTTCCATTACAAAAAATAGTGATATTATCGAACAAGAATATTGGTTATTAAAATATAAATTCCGATATAATATATGTATATTTTTTTGACAAATCAAAAAAACATTTTGTTTAACCTTTTCTGTAGAAGAAGTATATTATCCACATGTTTTGATCATTTTTTTCGACGATTGAAAAAATATTTCAATATTGCATCTATCAACAGTATTTATGGAAATACTGTATAAATGTTTGTCGTTCCTGACATTCGAATATTTGATTTTTCTTCATACATAAATTTCAAACATAAATTGCGAATAATGAAGTTCAAATGTGACAGACGCATGACACACGCTAACTTAGGTAATTCCAATGGGACTGAGATAACTGGTAGAACAATGCATATATGAGAGATCACATAAGAATTGGCTTCACATATAATATACGGATTCCTCAACCATGTTCCTTCCCTTGCCATCCATGTTCCCTTACCATCCGATTAGATACCGCATGAAGAGTCTAGCGGCTAACGTGACGTTTCGACCGTGATTCTGTTGTCTGCTGCAGGGTCAATACGCAACTCCAGTACTCACAAATTATTCAGTATTAACGTGCGCTCCGAGGCAATATAACGTGGTTTAACGTGTCCCTCTATGTTTAAATCTTATCACTACGTCACAATTGTTCGAGTGGTTTTCACATTGTAGGAAGTGTAGTTTTAGTCCAGAGATCAAAAGAAACGTGTACTTCAGCACCATAAAAGACAGGGTTGATTTCTAGTCCATTCAAGGAAAAGCATCTACTTAATTACGGAAGAAATATTTGCACAGAAACACAACTCTCGTTTCCACACAAACAACAGAGCTTAGAACACATTCTAAAGCGATGTTTAAAGCTTATTCACTTTAAATACTCCTGTTTTATTAAATTCAAGTCTTGTAAATAATGAGTCGCATTGTTCACATTAAGAACACTCATCAAGAATAATAATGATTGAGGGAAATGAAAAGTTTCTTCAGACTGAAATCAGCACAGTGGATGATTTGTAGGATTTAATGAAATATTTTTCTCGTATATTCCTTAAAAAGAAACTCATGTGCTCCAAGTGCTCACAAAGTGCATGAATGACCGAAAGCACTGATTTGAACATCTGCAAATAAGGATGTCTTTTTTCAGATTCACACCGGAGTTTCCTCTTCAAAAGAATGGCACCAATCACAGAAGAGCTCGCTCGTCGAGTCCCCTTCCTCCTCGTCCGAGTCGCTCGGCGAGCGCGGGGCGTGGCTCGACCCGAGCAGCGCTCCCATCACCAAGTCAGGGACTCAGAGATCCAAATGCGCCTCGTACAACGCCGACGCACCGCCACAACCCCCCACCGATCCGTTGGCTCTATGCCCTTGCTTGTGCGTGAGTGGAGGTGGGGGTGGCGGAGGCGGGGGCGGGGCCGGTGGGGTGCCGTACACTCGCTGCAACGTCTGCAAGCTGTTGGAAGACACGGTGCGCTCCAAGATCTCGCCCCAGTACTTCTCGCTGAGGCCTTCCAGGTCGGGGCGAGCGAAGCCGGGAGAGGACGCGCGGTCGCCGGGGGAGACGATGGCGGTGGGCGGGGGTGGAGGGAGACTGCCCCCGGGGGATGCACCGCCCCCGCAGCTGCTCCCGCCGCCGCTACCGCCGCCGCTGCCGGAGCCGCGGCCCCCGCAGCAGCAGTTGCTGGATTTCTCAGAGTCGCGACGACGTCGGCAAAGAAACTGCGAAAGAAAGGGTACACATCAAGGATCTTCTACATTCAGAAGTAGTAATTTCTATGTGAAAAGGAAAAAAAATTGTTCTACTTTCTCATGTACGTAGCATAGAGAAAGAGGAGTAATGACGAGATTTTGACGTACATATTCTGTTCGACCGTATTCAACGTTGTAACTACTTATTTTACAAAATCTCTATGTTGTACCGTACTAACTAAATAATAAATAGTTGTAGAATAAGGGTAACATAAATTGTTTCAGGGAAATGTAAGATGTAGAAATTCATCAATATTGCGAGTGAAATAATAGAACAGTTGTAATAGTATTCTTTATATAAAATGATCTAGTATGCACCCCATATCATAAGTTTCTCATTAAAATATTTTTGTCAATTCCATATTTCAGTAAGATTATTTTGTTTGTTGTGTTTCTCGATGATAAATGTATTTATAAATATTATTTATTGAGGTAGTAGCTTATTACTCAGTGTTGCTCGGGATTTTTCTGATCTTTGGGACTAATATTCTTATACTCAGAAAAAAATAAAAAATATCTATATTGTCAGATTAATTTACTTATATTTTCTGTTGTTAAAACAGAAACAGTATCCTAATTTTCCAACTTCATTGTGATACAAATTTAATACAAAACTAGAATGGATACAATACAACATCTCGCGAGAGCAGCGCCGGTAGAATTTTTTCCCTTTCGAGGCATGATGCGGCTGCAACATTTCATTTAAATTCTTGTAAAATCTAAAGTATTCGGTGACATTAAACGATTTAAAAACGTTTATTAGCTTTGTTAAATGCATAAAATAAATAACTCATTATGTTTGATGATGATTGATTTTTTTCCTTCTTAAATTACTCTCTTAAATTGAAGTATTTTTCACACTTCTATTTTCAATAACGCTTTATCGATAACTTAGGTTAATTTTTGTAGATAGATATATGGTGTCGAGGACTTTCTCACAGAACTCTTTGAGACAAACATCATTGCCCTACATAGTTGTCGCTTATCTCTAACCATACAGGCAGCGTAAACAAATATATCTCTTTTTTCCCAATTCTATTGACATTTATATTTTAATTTTTTTTTATTTTTCTTATCACACATTCTAAAAATACAAGTTAGCGTATGTTCATTTTGGACATCTGAATTATCTCCTTGCTAAATTTCATCACGATCGGTTCAGTGGTTTAGTCGTGATTATGTAGCAAACAGATAGACTCACACTTTCACCTTACACATTTATATAAGATAAATTTTAATCATGACAAGTGCTGTGGATATTCCATGACTTGAAGAAAACATTAGATGGAATTCTTTCCAAGTCACATAAGGAAGAATGCGTCAATCTGTGGACGGAACCCTCCCAAAGACAGGATAAAAAACAATTTTTCCCATTAATTTTTTCACTGTTTGTACGACACATTCTAAAACAACTTTCAAATACTTTTCTTGCTTTTGGAATGTGATCAAGGAAATTATTTGAATTTTTGTTTGATTTATAGCTTCAAGATAAAATCAAATGAGATTAGATCTGTTCGGCAATCCTCGATTCATTTCCTTTCCTCCGCACTATTATTTACTTAAGTCTCAAAACTTCATATATTTTGGATGCAGAGCAACACTATCTGTCAAAATATTATTTTGTTGAAATTGATTTTGAGCTCTCTTTAATGCAATATATCCTTTCATTCAATGAAAATTGGATAAATATCACTTGAGCAATATATTGTGCTATTCTAAAGCATGATTTTCTGTTATCATATCCCCGGATCAGATACATTTATCTATTCTAAACGCCCCACGCAGAAAAAGTCCCATATTCCTAACAAGAATCACTATGACTCATTCCTTTTTCTTTAAATATGTGGTTATCAAATAACAAATAACATCTTGAATGTTATTTGTTGTTTGATGAGCACATAATTTCTTTTACATTTTTTCAATCCTTTTAGTAAGCATGTGTTAATTTTCCAAAATTACTCTTTTCACCTCTTGTAATTTTTCACCCGTGAATATTATTTCTCCCCCACTTATACGTAATTTCCTATGATTGAAATAGCCAAATGAAAATCTTATTGTGCTATTCCTAATACCAGTTGTATTCCCAACATCTCCACCTCTTGTTAGTATTGGCTTTCCAGAAGTTGCCGCGTCGAGGTGCTGAGAGTATTTTACTACCCTGATGGACTGGACATGTGGTAAGAGTAAGTGACAGCAGCATCCCTAAATTCATTATGTAGTGGGAGCTTTGCAGAGGAAACGAGACAGCGTGGTCAGGCCTTAAACATAAAGATCTGACTCACGAAGTCCTGGAAAGCATGAACTCAGTGAGTGGATGGCAGGATACTGCACTGAATCGTCTTAAATGGATGAAAGTGGTCGCCAAATAAACGTCCCGAGGAAGCGAGCATAGAGCGGTCCCCACCTGATCGCTTTGAATGCCCTGAATGTGAACGTGTAATCACCTTCCGCATCGGACTCCCTCAACGCGGCGAATCCCGAAAAGCCAAGATCCATCGGATTTCGGACGCGCAAGACTACGTTCTCGTCCTCACCTCTTCCCAGTGGAGGCGATTAGGGCGTGGAAGTCAGCCTCCCTCTCACATTTTTAAGAAAAGATAATTACACCATACTTGATTTGGTAATCACCAATTGTCTTTCCTTTGATTTATTTCATTTGAATCATACTTAGTGGAAATATTCAGAAAATATCGTGTTAATGAAAATTGTCAATATATTTTTTTGCTCCTCCCTCTTTTGGTCGGGTGGAAGGACGAGACGCGGCAGAGGTACGTGTTAAGCACAATTTTTGCCTGCGAGTCATTCACGCGTCGCTGCCTGAGTACCATTCACGCGCGGGTACTTCCTCTGCATCGTCGCTTGCTCGTGTGCATGTGAACATTTGACAAGAGTCCGCAGTAGCAATAGAGTAGAAAAACACCGATCCAAATCACGGTGCTATCTTCTCAACAGAAGTGAAATATTGGCTCTAAATGAGAAGCGTTATCTCTTTTGTGTCAGTGTGAATGTTGAATCCTCTTGCGTCAAGTCAAGTCAAGTCAAGGTGTTATTAATATGTTTCGCTTAATTAGGGATTTTAAAAAATTCAGTTTCCTAAAGGACAAAAACACTCGTCAAATTCTGTACATATAATGGAAGCTAACTTGTTTAATTCCCTCATTCATTAAAATATTTTTACAAAATTTTTGGTATTATGTTAATATTATAACAAGTACCACACTACTTTTGTTCTTAAGAGTTTGCTGAAATGTTAAACTCGTCTCCGTCTCAGAGCTTTGAACGGAATTGATGCGATGTCCCTTACTTGCTTCCGGAGAGTAAATTAATTTTTTTCCATGCAATCATACGCAGTTTGTAACGTTTTTTTGACAATAAATTTATTTATTTAATTGGATATAATCTGTTACCCGTAACCGTGCAGTTGTCACGCGGATGACAATAGTCATTCATGCAAAGAAATCACTTATTTACTGAATGTTGTCATGATAACACAGCGTGCGTTCAGATTAATAAAATTAAACATGTATTGCATCACCTCTGTAACAATGAGTGTTGGATGAAACATATGATCAATTCGACGTATTCTATAAGTACTTTAGTATTGTTTGAAATGTATTGTAAGAATTACTTAAGTATATAAATTGAGTTTATAGGTATGAATGAGTTACTTCGGTGTATAATATATGAGAATTATTTTTTTAACAAATTATTAATATTGCAACTTTAAAAATGGAAGACATATCTCATCCACGCGACCTCTGAGGTGACGAAAGCGAACAATGCATAAATAGTCTTAATTGTTCTAAATTATTATTCAAGCAGCTGTTGAATGAAAAATACAATTATACATATTTTTATATTCGTATTATAATAATAAATTTTAATAAATTTATTGTCAAAAAACAGTACAGACTGCGTATGACCACGTGGAGGACAATAAACTAATTTACTCTCCGGAAGCAAGCAAGGGACCATCCCATCAATTCCGATCAAGGGCCCTAAGGCAGAGACGGATTCAATAATTTCAGCAAAAATTCCTAGATAAGATGAAAAGTTAGCTGCGAGTTATAATACTATTAGAATGTCAATATGTTTGTAATTTAACACAAAAAATTTATTTTACATGTACAAATTATTATTGCACTATAGATTGTTCTGAGTATAGTGTTTAAAAATCATAAGAATTGAAATAACACTAAATTCATGATTTATTGTAACAATAAACACGCCCCTAGACAAAGCCTNTAGAGAACCTGTATAATAAATACGCCTCTACCCGAAGGAAAAACGGAGAAAAACCCGGGCCAGGATGGGGCTACAGAATTAATGTACACAACCGTGCCAAAGTTGAGTACTTTAATTTTATTTATCAAAGTTAATATGATTAATTTATCAAAGTTAATAATTTTTTCCAATTAAATTTTTACTTTTAAAGTGGATGACCAGTGTTGTCCTTGTGACCTCTCACGATGGATTTGTACGCGCGACCACTGGAGGGTTAAACTTAATTTTCTTTGACAAATTTTGACTCGGTGCGTTACCACGATGGTGAGCGGAACGTCTTGGATGGACACAAATTGAACCCTACATGGTTGCGGAAATAGTGCCCTAAGAGTAGAAAATGTTCCATAAACTACTATTCTTTTAGATCGACTAATGTTGTAAACCCTACGATGCATATGCAGGGCCTCAGAGGACCTGTAGGATTTTTTCCATAAATATCTCATTCAGCTTTAACCTGGCTTATCCCTCCTTTCATGTATTCTCTCCTTCATCCTTTGGAAAGCCTCTCTCAAGTTTTGAATCAAATTGATCCATTGGTTAGTATAAAAAATCAAATTATCTCTTACACGTGGATTCATATGCAGAGCCTCGGAAGCCCTGTACTGATTTTATACAATATATGCCCAAAAAAAGCCGCCAAATATGGATGCCAAATCAGCATATGCTATTTATTGATGGATCTATTTACACACCGAGGATACCACATGAGCCTATTCAGAAACAACTTGTACTGAATGTGGTAAAGATCACGCTAAAATTGTTAAACGATCATATAGAAACGTTACAGTGGATAATTTTTATCAACATCCAATTAGCAGAAGACATGCCGCAGAAACAAGTCACAATTGTATGGACAATCAGGCAAAACCAACCTGACATTCCCTTTGAGATGAAACTCATTCTCAAAAGATGTTTTGACTCAAGACGGGATTTGGCAGAAGTATGGATTTGGCAGTAATGGTGAAGTCTCAAATAAACGTCAGTAGTCAAATCCCTAATCTTCCAAAACGAACAACTCATGTCATAGAAAGATGACGTGCTGTGAAGATTGCACCACCCTGTGAAGAGGCAACACTCTGAAGCAAGACAAATAGGTGAAAAAATTTCCTGTACAACATTCACAGGAAAAGCACTCTCATATGTTTGAAATGTAAAAATACAACTAGTAAGGAACTCAGTACGTACTACGGTGTGTAATTCTTGTTTGTAAACAATACGAACTATTCAGAGTAGCTATTATTAATGTGTTCAACTGAAAAAAAAGAAATTTGTGAATTTTGTTTCTAGAATTATTGCTTCTCTGATGTGTTCCAACTGTAGTGAAAGTAAATTTAGTGTTTAATTGATTAGTCTCTTAAATAATGATTCATCACAGGTATTTTAAAAAATTTGCAAAATACATAAACATGTCATTTGTTTGAATCAAAGTGCTATGTAAGATAAATAGTAAAATTTGAGTTCAAATATATTCTGTTGTTCTGCAACTTTAGGAAAAAGTAAATATGGTGTCACTTCCTTGAATCATTAGTAGCTTAAGATTATTTTTAATTATTATGTGTATTTCACAAATATGTTAGTACGTAATAACACCGAAAACGTTGAATTACTTTCAATAAGTTAATTAAATGTATTAAAATTTGTTTAAAATAAGCATAGGGCCTCGCAAGCCCTGCATATGCATTCTTGTATATTCTTACGACCATGAATCATAGGGTTAAAGGCAATGTATAATATAATTTAAAGGAAAGCAGGTTTGTATTGATTTCAACAATACTCCCAACGCTCGCAAATAAAAATATTGTTGACAATTTCGATTTCACATTTACTTCAACTGAGCTGCTATTTTTACATTTTAGTGCGTTTCCACAATTAATGGTTAGTTACTAAAAGTTGTGGGTTAAACACTGTACAATAGATTAAATGCATCAAAAAAATTAATAATAGATATCATGTTGCAAATTATTGTTTGACGCAGACTTTTTGTGAGCAACACTTCTTATATTTTGTGCACCATTTCTATTTATTTTTGCATTTCAATAAAAATTAGTAGTGAATTATTCCTCATAATAATAATAATAATAATAACAATAATAAGACTAATTCTTATATTATTAAGGCGACCCCATAGCCCTGCAGTCCCTGTCGGAGGTCGGTGGCTGTGGCAATCAGCCGGGTTTTCTTTCCTTCCTAAAATGAGTCTAAACAATGTCATGAGTGAAGAGTAAAAAGGGTGCTGTCAAAATACTAAGGGATGTAAAGACCAGGTTACCATTGACTCGGTTATTGTAAGCCAAGCAGTGAAAAACAAAAGGAACCTGAGCAAGACATACATTGATTATAAGAAAGCTTTTGATTCCATCCCACATTCATATCTAGTTGAATCTCTAAACACTTACAAAGTAGATCCCACAGTAATCGATTTTCTTAAAAAAATTATGACTCAATGGTCAACGGTTTTGAAATTCACAACCCCTGAAACTACCTTGGAATCCAGGACCATCAGTATTTGGCGAGACATCTTCCAGGGAGACCCACTTAGTGCACTATGGTTCTGTATCGCACTCAACCCGTTGAGTGGAGCTCTAAATAACACGCAATATGGTTTCAAGATCATTACCCCGGATAAACAGAAATATGTAATTAGTCATTTGGTGTATATGGATGACCTCAAGTTATATGCCAGTTCTCCCAAACAAAAACACCAGTTACTGGAGATCACCACTCACTTTAGTGAGAGACATTTGAATGTCCTTTGCACTGGACAAATGTAAGTCTATTCACGTAGTGAAAGGAATTATCACTAAAACATCAGGGTTTGATACAGGTGATGATATCATAGAAGACCTGGCTTCT
Organism: Laupala kohalensis; assembly: GCA_002313205.1. Lineage (NCBI taxonomy): Eukaryota > Metazoa > Arthropoda > Insecta > Orthoptera > Trigonidiidae > Laupala > Laupala kohalensis. Next base: position 64,619 of record NNCF01126311.1, read on the forward strand.
GGAGACTGGTACAAATACCTTGGATTCATGCAGTTGAAAGGAATATCCCACGGGAAAATCAAAACAAAATTGAAAGCTGACGTCTGCTCTAGGATAAAATCAATTCTCAAGACCCATTTGTACAGCCGCAACAAAGTAAAGGCATTAAATACCTATGCAATTCCTTTACTTACATACTCCTTTGGAATTGTGAAGTGGTCAATGACTGATCTACAAGATCTTGAAAGACAGGTCAGTGTAAAGCTCTGTGAGTATAGGATGCGACATCCAAAGGCTGCCATTGAGCGAGTTACTCTCCCCACAAGTCTTGGTGGTCTAGGGGTTGTGCATTTAACCCAGCTACATGCACAACAAGTTAATAATTTGAGGAAATATTTCCATGAAAGAAAAGAAAAATGTACATTGTATAAGATCATATGTGATGCAGATGTAGATGCTACGCCATTACATCTTAATGTGTATAATTTTGAAAGCAAATGCGACTCACTTGATCTTAGAATTCAACAATGGAAACGTATATCGATTCATGATACTCATCTTTGTCATCTGGTAAACTCACAAGTCCACAAGGAAACATCTAATTTGTGGTTGAAGAAAGGAAATCTCTACGGAGAGACAGTTGGCTTCATGATGGCCATACAGGATAGAGTGATAAACACAAAGAATTATAGGAAATTTATCCTCAATGAAGACCTCCCAGATGACAAATGTAGAGTGTGCCATAGAACTTCGGAAACCATAGAACACCTTATGGGAGCATGCACAGCCTTGGCAAACTCGGAATATCTCAAGCGTCATAACAATGTTGGAAGAATCGTCTTCAAAGAGCTTCTCCCCAACATTGGGATAAAAGATCATATTAATATCTCATATTACCAATACGGCCCCCCACCAGTTCTTGAGAATGCAAATGTGAAAATCTACTGGGACAGTGAAATTAGAACAGACCACACAGTAGCTGCTAATAGACCGGATATCGCCCTTCACTTCAAGCAAAAAGACGTTTTTCTTATTGACATTTCTATCCCACTATCCCACAATCTACAGACAGCGTATCAAACCAAGATTGCAAAATATGGTGAACTCGCATTTGAAATCAAGAGGCTGTGGAAAGTAAAAAAAGTACAGATCTTACTCATTGTGATAACAACGACTGAACTGGTACCAAATAACACGCTAAGAAACATGAAACTTCTCAGAATTCCTGATTTCATATCCCTAATCCAAAAGTCAGTCATCCTGGATACCTGCCACATTATCAGAAAAAACCTCAATGAATAGGGCCGAGGACTTGAGATTATCTCCGTCCTTCCCCCCCTCAGAGCCTAATCCCACTGACAACAGGGATAGGTGAATGTTTCCCAGCCAGCTGGCTGAGAGTGCAAAAAGTCATAATAATAATAATAAGACTAATTCATTAACTGCACCAAAATATATAAATGTGTTATGCAAGAGATTATGGACATTTTTATTTGATGTAGATACCAACTGTGCTTCGAAGAATGTACTTTGGTAGGATTTTATGTAATTTACTAAATACTGATGCAGGATGGAACAAATGAAACATTGGCTTCGTGTTCAGCATCTCAAACTACATAAAGGGTTACCCAATGGTGCACCAGGAGAAGAACATTTTTATATTTTTGGGTACCGGTCTAATTTGAGACGTTGGATATTGTGTCCCCCCTCAAAACCACTCAAAGAAAGAATACGAATGTTATTAAAAATAATGAAATATATAACAATAACGATATAAATATTACTGAAAATTTAAGTTTGAAAAAATAGAGTCAAAGCATTAAATCATTATAAAAATTTATTTCACAATGTCTTGTTTTCACTACAAAAGGGTCAGTCTGAGTCCAAACGCGGAGAAGTGCATATCGCTGCCTTCTTCGTGGTCGCAGAGCAGAGCTGAGACCGTCGTCGCCAGCCTGTTAGGACCACCATGTGTGTCGCGCCGTACCGTTCCGCTCCAACGATCTGGGAATTCGTCTGACCGTGCCGTTGACAATTCACCACGGACGCGGCTATCGCTGCCATCCGCTCGCGCTTACCGCGCCGCGCTCCTACCAGTGCATCCAATCAACAATCCTAAGACAAGGTATGTCCTCTATAGCCACATTCACGTCAGACCAATCTGGCTTCATGAACATCCCTGCTCACAACTCCCGTTCCCAACCACGGTGCATTGATCACACAGCGGAAGCTGACATTGTCTATCCGCGGGTTGAAGCCAGTGCCACTTTTGTTGACATGGATTCCACAACAGACCACAACCGCCAAGCCCACTTCGGACCCCATCCCCGAACTTCAGGCCAACACCATTATGGAATGCGGAAACGGGTTCATACCTGCTAAATGCATATTCAAGCCAAAACCCGCATTAGAAAATCGCCTGTTTCACTTGAGCAACATATTTGCTCAAATACCCCCCTGTTTCGTCCACAGACGGGACCCCTCTCAAAACCAATTATCTACTCCTGTACTGCCTTCTACCTCAGCCAATCAAACATATGTACAATCCACCACCTTCTAGGAGACGACTCTAGCCACCCAAATGTGCTTAACTCGCGAGAGCCCCTACGAGTCTTCCAATTATCATCAAAATCAACTGTGTTAACCTAACTTCATAGTTAATGTACCCACCTTCCATAATAATCCAACTGACTCAACTCCCACAGTCCCCTCCTCCCCGTTCAACGCATCTGACATGAACTCCCTAACTGAACTTCTCACCCTTCTTCAAATCTACGACCTCCGCACTATCCTCAACGTTGGCAAGTAAATTCTTTCAATCCTCTCCTGTCCTGGTTCCCTACTCTCCAAGACGCTAAAAGCGCTCAGTGTTCTGGCCCGTTATTTGTAAATGCCTCCACAAAACTATATCACTTCCTTCACCTCCTGCAACAGTAAGGGAACTCCCTTTCTCAGAATTATGGAGATGCGACAATTTTTAAGACTTCTTGCGTACATCTGCAGGAAGTGTGGCTCACTTCCTCATCTTCCTTCAAACCAGGCTTCCACGTTTATTGAGACGACAGACCCCAAATACAATTCAACACAAATCCTAATGGCGGTACAGCAATAGCCGTTCGCAAAACTATTCCTCACACGAGGATACCAACCCCACCTCTCCTATCAAAGCAACAATAGTTGAAATTGGCTCAGCATGAGAACCAATCGTCTTCATTTCAGCGTACAGGCGACCGAAAACGTCATTTCGAGGAACCATCACGACATTCTCAGGCAGCTTGGCGATAAACTCATCATGGTTGGAGACCTCAACTGCAAACATCCGAGCTGGGACTCCATCACTGCAAACTCCGCACTTAACTCCCTCTTCACCTGCCTTACCAAGAACCCCTCTCCATCCATACCCCCTACACCTGCACCCACTAACCTTCTTGAAAACATTCCACATGACGTTCTAAACATCGCCCTACACTCCACGATCATACAGATCTCCACACCTCACCTCTGCTATGAACTCTTTTCTGATCACCTCCCTATTGTGTTTACTTCACATTACAGCACCTTTTCACAAAGTCCGAAACCTCTTCCCTCTAAAGAAATCGACTGGCGAGACTACATGTTGCGCCTAAATCATCATACCAGTCCCACTCACCAACCCTGACAACATTGACCGTGCTCTCTCTCATCTCACATACCACATCCTCACCTCACATCGTAATGCCAGAACACTCACCCCGGATCCCACTTGAAATGAGTCATCCCCTACAGCCATCCTAGCCCTAGTTCGAAAACGTCGTCGCGCTCAGCACCACTTTTACCGCACTCGGGAAATGGAAGATAAGAAACACTTTCTCACAGACCGCCGGTTCTTTCAGGAGCGTCTACACCAGATCTACTTACAACAGTGGAAGGATTACTTCAGCAAGGCAAATGTAAAAACATCGAGCAATGTCTGGAAAGTACAGAAAGCAATCCGTGAATCAGTGCCAGCCATCACCCCTCTTCAATTCCCTGGAACTACTCAAACCTCTTACGACCTAGACAGAAAGGTCGAAGTTTTCGCAGACGTTCTAGAAAAATGCTTCCCTCCAACCATCCACATTCCCATCACACCTCAATCAGCTTTAACCCCCTCATCAACCATCTGCCCTCCCGAAGATTGGATCCTCGATCCCGAAGAGGTGAAGTCAAAACTCAAGGGTGTAATTACCCGGAAAACTGGCGGCGGCGACAAGATCATAGGGGCCTATCTCCGACACCTTTCACGAAATGCTATTTTCCTGCTAACGAATATTTATAACGCCTGCTTATCCCTTGGGTACTTCTCACAGCTACGGAAGCACGCGGTCATCATCCTCATCGCCAAGCAATGTAAAGACTTACATGATCCCAATAACTATCGACCCATTACCCTCCTTCATATCCTGGGGAAACGCCTTGACGATTCTTTCTAAAGAAGCTTCTCCCCATCCTGGAAACAAATAACTTACTTCACTCCACTCAATTTTGGATTCCGCTCTAAAAGATTCTCAACTCTAAAGACTCTCTGCTCTTCCTCGAAGTTACTCCTATCCTCTCTCACAAAATAGTCATCCTTGCCGTCTTCTTTGATTTCCCCTTCGCTTTCGACACCATACACCATAAACGCGTCCTTCAAAAATATAAAACCCTTCTTCCAAGTCACTTTCACCCCCTGCTCACCAGCTATTTGTCCCACAGAACCTTCTAGATTCGTTACCAACGCTCCCTTTCCTCCAGCTGCTGGGGTTCTTCAAAGAAGAGTCTGGGGTCCGACCCTTTTCTGTATCTTCAATTCTGACCTCCCTCGTCCGGAAGGCGTCACAGAATTTCTGTACGCTGACGAACACCGTTGCCTCAGATTCGCCATCCAAAATCTCCAAAGACACAACCTACTCGACAATTGGAGCTTCACTAATGGACGTAAACTTCTCCTCACTCGCCATTCGCCAACAGTCAATACCCTGGGCCCCATCGGTCAAGTACCTTGGCCTGACTATTGATCAGCGGCTCAAATGGGTGAGCCACACGAAAGAATTCAAGATAAGAATGTCTCAACTCCGTAGCAGACTGAAACCTACTCTTGCAAACAAAACGATCAAGCAGCATATAAAGCTTAGAATCTACAAGTCCTGCATTCGGAGTTTAGTACTTTACGCCTGTGACACCTGAGTAACCGTTTTCCCCATCTTGCACAAACAGCTCCTAGCATTAGAAAACTTGGATTTTAAGACGTGCCTTTAAACCACCGATACTTACGCCGAACACCACCATCCGTCAGCAGACCAAACTCCTCACAATGACTGAAACCATGTACACTCATGCCCGCAAATCCATTCTCACCCCCCGTATCATGCCAACCCTACCCAAACCTTGTTCACACCTTACTCTACTCATCTCACACGTACATACTCATCACTCTATCCGTCGCTACCCGTCAGATATCCTTAACCTACCCATATCCACATGAAACATATACCCACAGCTATAGCTTTCCGAACAACCCACCCTGACCAACACCCATTGTCGTCTGTCGTCTCCATCAATCCCTAACGCCCCAGCGCCCCTAAGTCGCCGGACACCGGCGGACCTGGGATGACTGACGAAGAAAGAAGAGAAGCTGTGAACATAACGAAATATGTGAAAAATGATCAGGAAGAGCACAAGAGTGCATCCCTGACATCGAGTGACAACACAATAGCAGACTACAAAAGGGTAATGACATAAAGATTATTGAAAATAATTTATGTAGACGAAAATATATTAGGTAAAATACATTAAAATTGTTATTGTAATGAGTACTCAATCCATTTTCCGTAATCATGAGAAGTATCTCCTAATTTATGCTAGAACGTGAGTGATATTGTGAGATGTATATTTAGTTGATGAGAACGAGTGCATGAATTGACGAGTATTGTGGATGTTTGAAAGCGATGGTAATGGAATGTTAGCAAGTGCTGTCAAAAGCGATGGTTTGGCGTCCTGCCACACAACTCGAAGGCCAGAGGACCGGAGCGATCCGTGAAAAGGGTTGGTTTGCTCTCACGCTCTGCATTGACTTCACAGCAAACACCGTGAGGTCTCCCTCCACCGCTATCACAGAGCACAGTTCATTCTGCGTGCGTCGAATGTGAAAATCGGTGAAGTTCAATAGAAGAATTTACTTTGGTGGCACGTCGTATGTCATTAAAGCATTTATTGGACAGGATGACAGGGCAATAGACGTTGAGCTAATTACTGTATTAAACGTTCGGAGTGTTGTTGTCAGTAGCAACAGAGTTTGCATTTGTAGGAATAGGGGACGTGAGTGGTATGTATTTTGTTGAAAGAAAGAAAGAGAAAAAGAGAAAGAAAGAAAGGAAAAGAAAGAAAAATTTCTAGAAATATTTGTTAAATATTTTGTATTATTTTGTTTATATTCTATCATTAACAACATAAAACATTGGAAAGTAGTTCAGACAAAATGCTCACCCTGGAAGAATGAAAAAATACACGTGGAAAAAGTGCCGCATTACTTCATGCCTACTATCAAAGCTCGGTACATTTACGGATTCTTAAAATAATTAATTTTTATAGTAAAACTAAGTAAATTTACTCCTTTTCTTTTCAAAATATGAATTACAATTTCCAATTTATTTTCTCTGGAATTAACTTTCATTCTCACTTCACCTTCATTTGTCTATTGTGTATAAGTTCTTCGTAATCCATATATTAATATGAGTACTAAGAGGCGGTTTGACCCGGACAATCAAGTTCATACTGACTCCGGTCGCAAAAGTCCACGTTTACAGAATTCTATGAGGGTTTAATTTAGTTAGATCTATTTAAAGCAATAATAAATGATGTGGGGTAAATCTTCTTTGCCGGAGACACTCGCTGTCTCTCTTTCTCTCTCTGTCTGTCTCACGGGTAATAGGGATAGGCAAATGTAATAGGTAAAAGAATACTAGATGAGTACCTGACGTTCCCAGATCATTCTCCTTTGAAAGTAGAGTATAACCCTATTGTTTTCTTGCGTGAATCTGTTAATAAATACTATAGACGGTTGGATCTGTCAAGGAATTGTTCTGTTCACATGATCATCTAATGATCATAAGTATCGTGAGCGGTATTCTTCGTCTACTGTCTTTTATCTAGTTCCTTTATATTGTTGTTCTCTATAATCAATATTAAACTAATTTTTCATTGCCGATGTTGCAGTACGTCTGATATCCGTTAATAAATATTTGGATTACGACAAATTAGTATGAAACGTATACTATAATAAAGAACACTGTAAATGTCAAGAAACATTACACACGTTTCAACTCATTTATGACATATCTTCAGGTGATTGACAGCTTTAAATAACATATTAATTTGTATGCTTATACAAAAAATGTTATAAATAAATTTGTTTGCTTACATACAATGACGCATTTCATTCATTTATTTAATTTTTAATTACGCTTGTCAGACAATAAAGAATACTTGTCGTGTGATTTTCTTGATTTCAATGATACTGACACTACGTTGAAACCACTTTTAACTGTATAATTTGCATATTTAGTAAAAATTAGGATACGTCTCATTTTATTATCTTCATTCTTTCACAATTCACTGGCTTGTATGTCGAGAGCAGCAATTCATGACCTCATCTCTCTCTCTCTCTCTCTCTCTACTCCTGTTAGATGTACCTAAACCCAAAGAAGGAATAAAAATCCAATTATATAAGAGTAGGTTTTCCTTTACGTCCACCCTCGAGCGGAGACATCATGTCGTGTCTTTCTTCTCTCATAGATGGAGTTTCTCGTGCGTCGAATGCTGGAGTGACGTCATGATCTGAGGAAGCTCAATCATCTTCTCGCTTCACCAGCGCTCAGCTCCTCCCTCTTGACTCACGCCCTTAGGGGACTCCCCGATCCACGACGCGCCCACCTCGATCTCTCCTGTTTGCTCTCTCGCTCACTCCCAGTGTTGCCAACCTTACCGATATTCAAATCGTACTCACGAAATTCCTATTCATCTACTGATTGTGTAAAAATAAGATTGTATATATATCTTTCTAATGTGTAAAAATAAGATTGTTTTGTAATTTGTCACGTTAATGAATCTTGAAAAATAAAAGTTGTTAATGACTTCGAATTTCTTCCATATGAAGCAGAACCAATCAACATAAAGGATAGGTTTTGTTAAATTTTGATAAATTATTTCACAGACTTTTTATCTGATGTTAAGGAAAACTACACTGGCAGCAAATCCAAGTGTCATTATATCTCGATTTGTCTTGCAAAACCGGTCTCCGTAAATTGTGAAAAATCTCCTGGCAGATATCGTAATATATAGATAGAAATAACGGTACAAGCTCTATACATTTAGAACGTAATTAATGATATAACGAAATATTGCAAAACGTATACATTAATCTTATGATATATACACGTATCAAAATAAAGTAATTCTTATATTTTTATCTAGATTAAAATCATAATACAATATTATGTGATAATGACGGGATGGCGCCACTTTGTTTTGACTATGGAAATCTCTCTCTTTGTAATTTTAGTAAATAAGTACATTAAAAGAAGAGAAAAGTCGACTATTTGTGAATAGTTACGTGGTACAGGTTCGTTGTTGTGTTACAATGACGTGTTGGAGTTCTAGTTACATTAATAGTTTCTCTGTTATGGTACAGATATATCCGATGTGCAAAGCTATAACGAATGTAACAAACAGGTTCAAAAGTCAAAATATTGCCAAAAATATATTGGCCGAGTGGAAGAAGATATATTGATTGTTCTATGTGAGATTGCGGTCTAAAGTCACATATATTGTTTCGGTGAAGACAGTGGATTCTAGTAAAAATAGTCACTGATTGGCGATCTGTTAACGCCAAACGGCCATTCCTTTCAAGTGGCCACCAATGTCCGTTCGGTGACAACATATGGTCACCGCTATGGCCATTTTTACTAAAGAAATGGTGATCAACATTTTCGAAAAATAAATTGTGACTCAGAAATGACATCAACATGCGAAAACACTCGTTTATCGATGTCTGATAAATTTTCCTTACATTTACGAGCACTAAAACACTACGGTTAGTTTGAAAACGTGGGTTGGCAACACTGCTCTCTTGCGGGAAGAGTGACTTTGCGAAATGCTATAATGCACTGGAGTTATAAAAAGGAAGTGAAAGAGGAAGTTAATATGCAAAGAAGGCTATGGAACTCGTCTACGTATGAAGAAATAAGAAAACAAAGTCTGTTCAGTAAAGTGGTATAACAATATATTTTACTATAGACTGCTGAATTCTTTGGATGGAGTATAGTATCATACCTGTAAGTGTGGTTAATTAATGAGAATAAAATTTTGAAACGGAGGTAAACCTTTAACGAGATCAAAGAAACTATTTTCCTTTCAAATAATCATGCACATTTTTGTTGATGACTGTCGTCCATTTATTGTAGTATTTTATAGATACTAGTAAAATCTTCAAGAACCTGAAAAACTTTCGAACATTTATACACGTTCGGTCCAAGTCACACACGTTATACGAGTTCTTACATTTATCTTATAATACAAAGACTCTTACATTTTATCTAAAAATATGTTTTCAAATTAAATAGAATTGTTGGTTATATTTATTAAATGTTTAAAAATTAGTACACCAAAATTTACGGAGAATGTGATATAATATTTTTACATTTCTAGCATCACGCTCAGTGTAATTCGTGTACTGTAGTATTATTCACTATATCACAGGATTATTTTCTTTCTGAAAATTAAAAGGGCGATGCGGACAAAAATAAATCATTCTCCAACATAATTAGGTCCGTATGGTAGAGTAAATACTTTTCATAAAGAATATGACGCTTCAAAGTTGAAATGTGTAAAATTTGTTTAGTTGTAAATACAATTTTGGAAATAACTTTGTGTGTATTACGTTCAGCAATCTTATTATAATCCAGATTTCACGCTTCACTGCAAACGAGCAGACGTGTCGTAACAGAACGTCTCTTAAGAGTGACCACAATGCCAAGTACACAGGTTGTCTTGGGGCACGAGCTACGCTCACGCAGACCTTCAGAACAATAAGAACACACCCTGTGACAAGGCAATGTAGCAGTGTAGCTTGTCATCATTTACTCAATTTCTCAGCCCAAACACGATTGGAGTTGGGATGCTTGCAAAGATAACTCGTGAAATGAAAAATTCTTTACATTTTAAGATAAAATCTATGTATTAAATCGATATAAAGATAAGAATTAAATTCTGTTGTTCATTAGTTCTATTTTTCTCAAAATTGTAATAAACTTAAAAAATATTTAACCCTTCAGTGGTCGGGTAGCGATCTGTAAAACTTACGGTCGGATGGTTGGGTACTGTTACTCCAAAGAAATTGCGTTGTATTGTGGAGCGTGGACAGATAATTAAAATTATTCGGATATTACTCTCATCTGGAATTTTATAATTTCACACCATTTTATGTTAAACTTGTTAATAATAAAAAAGACAGTGTAATAATCTGAATGATGTAATAAAGAGGCGTCTTGTGGAAGAGGTTTAAACAATCAAATTTGTTAATACAATACACATTACATCCACGTTTTTTAGTTTTTAAATTTAATTTGTATGTACAAAATATAAAAACAAAAAATCAGTAAAATTTTGTTGTGTGTCATCAACATTTACACTTAAACTTGACACACATTGTTCGCAAATGAGATACCCCAGCACGAACGAAGACGGCTTATCAGCGCGTTGGCATCGACTATTCGAGCGAAAACAGACGTAATTAGCATGTAATAGATCTTTAGTAGGGTACAGAAAACCACGACTGACCAGCTATACTTGTGTTTCAGAAATAACAACAATATACGAGGGGTGTTGCGATACGAATAGGGTTTAAATAAAATTGAAATTTCAAAGTTAAAAACAGAAAACCCTTCGCCCTAAGTTTTGGTTACAATTTTACTAAATTATAAAAGAATAAGTGCATTTTATTAATCCAAGAACATAAATAATAATTGATATCCCTGGTTGCAACATTGATTAAAGAAAAAAAAATTACAGAGAATCTGAAACTATAAAGCCGTAGGGCTTCACGTGGGTTACGCTCTATAAGAACTTAGTGGGTTGTCGCCTATGCTCTCTAGCGGTAGGACAGAGAAACGTATAAAATGTGAGTGGAATTACCAGGAAATCTATTTGCGTCATTAACCTATAGAACACTGCGACACACATAGCCCTCCTATTCGAATACAAAGGGTAATCAATCAAGTATCTCTTATGTGTATAAAGAAATGAAAGATCGGTTTTAACGCAGATAATTTGTGACAAATATTTAATTAATTTCATTTCATAACCCCTTTTTTGTACCTTTTTTAGATTTTTTACATTTTTTATCATTTTAAACTATAGAAAAGCACTCATTAACATATGAATCATTTTTAAGTTGACATAAGTGAATTCAATGTGTTTTTTACTTAACACAACGGTTGAATCATCTTTATACACACATCCATCAAATTCCTATATTGCATATGTGATGTCAATTATACGAACAAAATTTCTAACATTTAATTGACAAAGAAATGTCCTGTCAATTCGAAAAGGTATACTATCACTGATGTGAAGTACATACAAATAGAAGAAGTGAGTAAATATAGCATAGCAGTCAATTGTATTCGTATATTTTTACGTTAATAATGGAAAATAATTACGAAAATCATTTAAAAATACTACACGCTAGACAATACTCTAAAGAAATATTTTTTAAAACGAGAATCGTAAGTTTGCAGGCTCTCTAAGCCTTTTATGTTAACTTTAAATAAACCCAAACGCCGAGAAAGTACTTACCTTTGAAAGTAGCATTTCTCTGCAAACTCTGCGAAACTGGCTGTTGAGCAACCAATAGAAAAACGGATTCCAAAAACTGTTGCTCAGTGCTAGCCAAGTAGCGAGAAAGTCGAGGAACGCTGGAACCTTTACAAAAAAAAAAGGAACACAAAGAAACGTTTACTTCAATGAAAAGACTGTTTTTAGAACTACTGCGTGCTATTTACAACTTATTTACTGTTTCTTTTGTGTTTAGTGGTATTCTTTCAATGACTGTATTGAAAACAGAAATTCTGTAATATAAAAGACGTCAGAAATAATGGTAAGAAAGAAAAAAAAAGAACTGAACCATTAAGTTTGACATTACAAAGATGAGGAGGATTAGCATGCTAGTTCGTAGATCTCATTTCTCTTTACAGCCGTTTCACTGACATGGACTGTTAATTTCACTTCCATTCGAAACATTACGAAACTCATATCTACAGTCATATTTTGCAAGTACAGTGTTTTTGTTTTAAAGATCGTCTCACATCAGGTGTCTGGTCTTAAAGACACATCTCGACGACTAGTCGCTGGGTCGTTTTTCAATTTGAGACCTTTTTCGGAGATACGAGTCTGATCTTGTAATTATTTTGATGCTATTGCACCATTGTATTGCAAAGGGAATTTGCACTGGCGCATCGGGATGGGCATGACGAACCAATCATAACACCAGATACGGAGGGAACCAATGGAAACAGTCCAGAAGTAAAATGACTCAAAACCGCGTACTCCGCTAACGTTTCATTTTGTCCCAGCCCCCCCCCTCATGTGACTCAGGAAATAGTGTGCTCGCTCGTCACCTAAACACATTGGGTTCAACTCCCGGCGGGGCCAGAAAACAGTATAGTTATTCACTTCAAGGTCATAGTTCATATATAACTGTGACTATTGAAAAGCAAGCTTTACTAACTGTTCCTACTAAAACTTCTACATGGGCCAAGTTGTTGGTAAACCCAGCTAAGCTGCCCACCTACTAACAATAGCTACCAACAATCTCATATCACTCCATGTAGATGAGCTTCAATAGCATGCTACATTTTCCATTTACAAATACTACAATAATAANGGCGGCTCGAGAGACCGGTCGCTCAGGCAGCGGACTCGAGTGACTGTGTGTGAAAGTATTCAGGGAGACTCCGTTTAATATCATGTTTAACTAAAAGGAGCGATGTGTCGCTAAGACCAGTCACCTAATGTAAAACGGCGCTAACATACGTTTCGACTGTGTATTTCAGTCATGTACATAAAACGTAACATGTATTCCAAATAACTGAAGCATCAATCACCTTAGAGCCTGTGCATGCAGCCACTACCTCCTGGATGGTCCATGGCGTCACCATGACGATGAAGCCCAAAGAGATGGCGGCCATTGTGCGAGAAGTGTTGGTGCTGAGACGGCGTTCTGCAGCTACCATCTGTAAAAAACATATACTTTTATTTTTCAAAATATGTTACATTTTCTCTTTATTTTTAAGGTATGCAAGATTATTATTCCATTGATCATGAATGTATTTCCATTAAGGTCAAGTATAGACCATCATAGACCATCACTACTGATAACCTGTTCTACGTGGTTTAACCGACCAAATTTAAGTGAAATACATTAGGGAGAACGGAGTATTATAGCGTTTTCTATTTATTTACTGTTTATTTATTTATTTTATGTGTTTTGGCAAAAAGGAGTTTCAGACCATGAGGTCTGCCCTTCCACCTAACCGTTGCCCTATGAATTGGGAAGGAGAGATGTCGGGTTGCCACTTTTTTGAGTGTTTACATGTACCCGACAACTACGTCATTGCTCCGCACGAGTTCCCCACTCCACTGGGAGAGTGTAACATGTTAATGGAACACCTTTGCTGCACGCAGGATGCATGATTCGGGCACGGCCATTGCTAACCGCAAAATTTGACGAAACCACAATAATTGGATATATACAATTACTAATAAATCAATATAATCGTTTCGTATTCATGTACATGCAATGCAATTATTACCTGTTCATCGTTTTATAATCGGGTTAATGAAACAAAATTCTTAATTTTAATAATTTTTTTCTCTATTGGAAATGACTAATTCGACGTACAACTCTTTCTCTTCATCTTAGAAGCTTTCAGATGAAGAAAATATTTACAATAAACTCGTGGCATCCATAGTAGATGCGTTATCCACAGACCTAACTTAACCTCAACAATGCCCAGTGCAGTCCCTCAACTGAGAAAATTGTCAGAGCAAATACGGTTGCTCTCAGTGCGCAGAGTGTGTGCCTCAATACACACATGGAAACCGTATCTCCGCACTGATTCAACTTCTCTGTCAAATACGACTAGAACAACATTCTTGCATCAGTGCACACTCCGAGCAGCAAATGGAAATGTCATTGGATTATTATCTAGATCCAGGTTCCTTTTGCTGTAAACCTCCGACGTAAACCATTTCAATGACTTTTTTAGCGAACCTCCAGGGGGGAAAACTGCGTGCGAAGCAAGGAGATTTAACAAAATGATAAAAAATAATGAATAATGTGTAATATCATCAACAGTTCATTTACGGGAACAGTTTTTACGGCAAATTATTATTTTTTCAATTATAATAATTCACGTATTTACTTATTAATTCTGTTTTATTGATTTCGAAAAAATGATATTAATAGAGGAAGAATTTTTGATTTAAAATTTTAAAAAGCAATAAACAAATGGCAATGAATGAACGAAGGACATTTCTTAAAGATGTTTTTCAAGGGAAAACCGGTAAAATTTGGATATATGATTTGGTGTATTGCATACAATGCGCCACATATCCGATTCATTAGATATTATTTCAGTTCTAACCATATGGAGGATTAAAATCCCACATTAAAATTTTATTCTTAAAAACGTTTTTAATTTTCAAAAATTAAGGAAAGAAACAAGGTTTCTTTGCAACTGTATGGGAGAGACGGGTTGTTAACTGTCCCGTAGTGCAATCAAAAGTTGTACGAGAGAATGAGAAAGAGTTTTATGATTTTTCATTTTACAGTAGGCATTAAGTACCAGTCCTAAGATTGACAATACTGTAGGAACGGTTGCGACAAATAATGGGATTCTGCTATTTCGTATCACGAAAGAATACAACAAGAATGAAATGAGAGAATGGCAAATCCTGCAACCGAATGTTGTAAAAGAGTACAACAATAGCGGGGAGCGGAGGTGGGCGGCCTACACGACAACGCCGTTGTAAATTATTGCAAAAAAATTCAGAGAGAGGTTGTAGTGGCCTGTAGACTGTCGTCACACGCCCAGTAAAAAGTGTCGCAGTGTCGGACGACATTGTGAACGCGTGTTCTGGAGAGGACATACGAATAACAGACCGCAGCGTCGTCCGCTTCTGTACTCGCTCAGCGCTGCGTACGGCGCACGCGAAGTCTAGACTTCGTCAATGTAAATTATAAATGATAAATTATAAACTTTATTGTCGAAAATGCAGTTGCAAACTGCGAATGATAATGTGGGGGATAATAAACTAAGTTACTCTCCGGAAACAAGCAAGGGACCATCCCATCAATTCCTATCAGGGCCCAAGGGCAGTAGTGAATTTAATACTTATAAAAAATTAAAATGTGTGCTGTTATCAATTTATTATTCCAAAATGAAACGTAGATATAATGTGCAGTCAAATTTCGAGATTAATAAAAACAATTCACACTTGTGGAAAATCCGTCACTACCAGAAGTAAAACCGGAGGAAAAACCCACGCCAGAATAGAGCTACAGGGATAATGAATACAACCGTGCCAAGATTGCATACAGCTAGAAATAGGTAAGTAAAAACGATCAAAATTAGTACGCATGACAAAATGCATACATGAAAGGTATGCCTTTCTCTTGCTTCCTTTGGTACGCGGGATATGAAAAGCGATTCTGATCTATGCCCAAGCACCTTTTTTTTTAATCGAGGGCAGTAAATTTCGCACACTTATAAATATATTTTTCGGGTTAAATTATGAAGAACACTTTGGTTACATCTAATTAACAGTGAACGAAAGAGACATTTGTAAGAGTTTCATCAAAATATTCCACGAAGAACTTTTTTAACTTTCCCTTGCAAAAATCATCTCGCGAAGAATAATTACGCGATATGAAACAATTGTGAAACTTAAAAAAAAACATTGTTCTTAGAATGATTGCAAAAAACTTTTTTTTTATAATTAATGAAACTCGTACTAGAACGATCAATTCATTATGTGCATACTAATGCCTATATGTATTTTTGTTAGTGAAACTATATTGTATTGTTCCCTAGGAATTTTGTTTTTAACCTTTCATTTCTTCAATTCAAATCAAATTATGGGTGTATGTACATAACGGAATTAACCTCATTGTTTTTAAGAAAAGGCATGAGCAGATTAAAGCTGTGACACTGCATGCGATTAATTTAAAATGTAACTCTATTCGTAATGTTCATAAATAATTATGATTAAAATAATTATGATTGATATAGTTGAATATCTTTCTTGGTATTAGTCATCACACAACTTCGTAAAAAATTATATATTACTTTAATTATATCTAGTGTTGTAGAAAATTTTGTTCATTTATAACATTAAGTAAATAGAAAACTCAAGAAGTAACTTCTAAAACCAGAAACAATACTTCAGAAGAAGATCAAGCTGAAAATATAACACACCCCTTGCTTGCAGAAAGGACGGAGATATTTAAAATCTACGCTTTTTTATTGAATATTATGAGCTATCACATTGAAAAACTTATTTGCAGGTAGTGACTCAAATATTGACTGTTTGATGAGCTTTTGCATCAAAGTTCCTGGAAAGTGAAACGGGTTGATGTGATGTTAGGTGAGCAATGTGTTTGTGTCGTGACACGCACAACGGGGGAGGGAGTTTGCCAGTTTGATTTCCCTCTTGCTTTCGCGTCAATTTTTCTATGAATCAATGTCTCTTACATTACGTCTCTTTTTCTATGAACCACTTTTTTTGTGTTCGTTTATGCATATACGTATGTACAGTACTGGAATTATAAATCGGCCGTCGAACATATTCTAAGTCCCTTGTTTATTACTTCCAGTACTGTACAATTGTATCTACAGTAGAACAAAATGAGTTGCAATGATGTCTCAAATGCTTGTTTATTCCTGATAACGTGATGAAACGGTTGTTTTTGAAGAAAAATAAATTTTTCATGGATCCAACGTGAGCAATTTACAAGGGTTCTACTGTACTTAGATTTAGTCCCGATGTGCTGCCTGATGTGTGTTCGAAACATCGTACTATACAAAATGTCGATTTTGAAGTGTGTAGATAAAATGTATTATATAAAATATGAATAGTTGTATTTTTAAATTATCCTGTCATTATAACCAATCCATGAATGATAAATACAAATAATTTCATATTTTAAAAATGTATGAAGTCTGACACATTATTTCGTTAAATAATCTCTATTTTTAATTATAATAGCTGCTATCTCTGCAGTGTGGGAGGGTTAAGTTCATGAAATAAAATGTGACGATGGACCCAAGAACCTTAAGCGAAAACGACGAAATGTCGTAGTGCCCGAAGGAGTTACGAAATAACTAACCAGAAAAACATATATTTCAGATGAAAATTGCTTAGAAAAATTTAATTCCACCTTAATTTCTCATCGAGTAAAAAGTCTTTTGGGTTAAGCTCTTACATTGCTGTAAAGCAATAAAAGTGTGGATTCTGATTCCATTTGACGGGAATAAGTGAAAAATAAACATGAAATTACAAGTATCCGGTAAGAAAAAACCAATGCTTTAATGGATATGAACGTTATTAATGATACACGAAGAAACGAGTTTCCAGCACATATATTTGTTGGTTTTCTTCAAAGAGCAAGTAATACGAATTAATTATAAACTTGGTAAATAAGACTTCTTGAGTTGTCCCGGCCTTTAAGAGTCGCAAAGGATCAAAGCTCATTAAAAGTTCCTTAAGTACTCGCAGTGCAGAAAACTGAGGACGATAAACAAGTTAAGTCCTGAGGCAATGAATGGAAAGCTTAGAGGAAGAACAAACATTTAAGTAAAATATTACAATGTAAAGAATACATAATTCAGTACACTAGAAGACCTGTAACTTAAGTGCACACATAATTCCAAATACTGTTCAGCAAAATATTTTTAATGCTATCGCCTTTCAATGTACGAACCATTATTCGACGAAAAGTTGAATTGTTTTCCACTTTCAGGAAATCCTCCGAACAGTTTATGAACAACATAAGGGAAAAATCTAGTACATCTTGTAAACTAGTTTTTCTACTTAAAGCCAGTAGAAAATACATTAAAAGTTGTTCATGTTTATTGTAATTAGTGGTCCCCTTTCATCTGTCTTCATGTTCTAACCATTTCGTATTTCCTATGTTTGTATTAAGTTTTCTCACCTCACATTTATTTCATCATTAATACTTTAGCACCCTTATCTCAAAAATCAAGACGAGTGAATTTTTTCGTGCGACAAAGGCAATATTAATTTTGGGAATTTCCTATTGAATCTTAACATAAAAGAAATGAATGTAGTTATTACTATTATTATTATTATTTTTATTATCATCAATTTTGGACTCGCTAACACTTGGGTCATTAGAACCCTCCATATTTATTAACAATGGTGATGTCAAGGATTTTTTAAAATTATAGTCTATAAATTAGCATTTGATATACATACCGGGGTTGAAACTTGTTAAAATTTAGATTAATTTTAGAAATAATATTGTAAATTGAACAACTTTATTTGTATACTTTTTAGGTCACTGTCGTAGTACTTTTTATAATATATTTTTTAAATACAATAATTATATTAAACCTTTTATAACTGTCTTATTCTGTTTAGGGATCGTTCTTAAACTAGGGTGTTGTTTTGTGTGTGTGTGTGGGGGGGGGGGGACATTTCGGTTTGCGATGAGGTGGTTTGAGAGTATTTTAGAAAGCGTGAAGTTACATGTAGTATATCATTAATGTTAAGAATTGTCCCAATTGTGGAAGATTTTTCTACAATTTAAACAAAAGTCTTATAATTCCTCACGCAGTATTTTCTCCGTGCGACTTCTTTGATATTTATAATCCTCTTAAGCATAAAAATAATTATACTTTCCTTCAATTACTGTTTTCCAACTTATGATGGAAGGGGGATAGTTAGTTTCACAGAGGGCAGATCGTTTTGTGAGAATAAACGTTAAAGAGCGAATGGTATAACGTGATGAAGCATGACACGGGGGGGTAAAAATTCCTCAAAGATGACGTGAACGATCCCTTACTGAAGTGATACTTTTATATGTATCCAGTCTTGGTACTTTACCTTTATAGTCCCTTCGCGACTCTAATTATCCTCCTTTGAGCAACGTCATCGAAATTGACGAGATGAAAAATTTCTTCGGAACCGTGAAGTAGTTTATAGAGTTCCATATGGTCAAACACAATTTTAATTGCAATTTCTATCATATACATTATTTTAAAATGATTTTTAAAACAGTTTAATTCTAAATAATTGAACATAATCTACTAAAAAGAACACTGAATATTCTTGAAAAGTGAATTTGAATGTTTATTAACTTCCAAAATAATTTTGGGATTTCCCCGATCCATTTTAAATTACCCTACATAAATCAAATGCGAACAAAATCTCTTCTATTACATTTGAAAAAAAAAAATTTTCTCTCGATGATAAACGAGACCAGCTACGGAAAGAGGAAAGGGTATTACTATGCACATTCCGTGAATGTTAATATACGAAGAATGATGGAAACATAGGATGGAGTGTTATAAAAATCATTCAGTGAATATTTATAAACAAAAATCGTTCATTAAATGAAATACTGACTTCTGGAATCCAGGATATGACTGTTGCTTCTCCGCGTTCGAAGGGTCCCTTCTCGTTCGTTAGGACAGTTGCACTTCCCTTCATGGTCCGTCTAGGTGTAAGATGTAACTTTATAGTTTTATTAAAATTGTATATAATTCTTAATATATTTCAAAATCATTGTATTATTTGCATTGATACGTTACTTGTAGTTGGTAAAGTCAATAAAGTTGTTATTGTTGTTACTAAATAAAAACATACCCTCTATTTCATGGTATTTATGCTCCATTTGTAAAAAAAAATGAAACAAATTAAACCAGGGGAAAAATAAGTTTGTATCATACTTTCATAAAAACTATTTTAAATACATTTTTTTAAAACTATAATGCTAAACTAACTATTGCGCTAAATGCGTTGGCCAAAAATGTATGAATTATTTGTTTAACTTTTTCTGTAAATATAAACATACTTTTTAGTATGTATCTCGTGTATTTTATGTTTCTGTTTATATATTGTGAGACCACCCAAAGTCGGTCACTGTAAAACATTAAATTCAACTTCGTTCCCACGAGAAAGTTCAGGTAATATTAAAAAAAACACAAAATTCCCACAAATCACAATCTTTTTGGGTTTTGGATTTATTATATGAAAACGGTGCACTCTACAAAGAAAATATATTTGTGTAGAAGTAAACTTGACAAAATTCTTACATCGTACATTCCTTTTTGAAGGTGGCTTATTAGCCCGCCAGTAGACAATGCATTTATATTCCAACATTTGGGAAATGTTTGTTTAAAAGTTGTGGAAAAGTTCTGAAATTTAGGTCCTTTTTTTAAGTATAAAAAACTACAAAGTATTATCTCTTATTTTATTTTTTGTTTCATTTTTTATTTTTGCAGGATACACGTATGCTTCAAAGGAAAATATCAATACAGCAAGAATTTGGCAAAATTTCCTGTAATCTATTCCTTTGCGTGTTTCTGTAATATATTCCTTTGTATATCTGAATGCCCTCTGGCGGGCTAGTAATTCATTTGAAAAATAGAGGAATCTACGTTGTAGGAAATTTTGTCTAGTTTTTTTTACAAGAAATAATTTTCTTCGCAGAGTGTAGTCTTCATAGAATACATTTAAAAACTCTGAGAGGGTGCGATTTGGGGTTATTTTTGAGTTTTTTTATATATCCCGGACTTTCTGCAGGGGATTAGATTGAAATACGTAACGAACGTCCTCAAAACCAAAAAGGAACAAATATTCACTACTTCTCTAAAATTCTCCGGGTAGAATCACCTATTGACTGAACCAATACTAGAACTGTGGCAACATTTGATATCGACGTTTTAATTCATCTCATCTCCACAGGGAAAACATTGCTGGTTCAGATGCAACAATACAACGATTGGTTGTATCAACGGACCGCGTGGAAAACAAATTCAGGCACAAAAACAAATATTTGAACGAGTTGAAAAAACACTGGTTGAGTAACTTTGACTTTCAAAGCCAAATAAAATATCGTTAATCGTTAAAAGTGATTGGATTAAAACATTTTACGGAGTTCTTTCCACAAACGGTTGTATAATTAAATGTGCTATGTTCGCTAGAAATCTACCGCTCCCCTCTTGCGCATATACAGACCGATAACATCAGAAATAATTTCAGAGCTTGTAATTAAAACACCTTCACTCTTATCACTATATGATTATGTAATTATATTATAATTATTAAGTTGAATATAGCATATTTAAGTGGTATTAATTTATTTAACTCAATAAATTATTTAATATTGTAGAGGAAATGGAGCAGTAGGACGTTTTTAACTGGGGGCTCTAGAAGTCAATTAAATGATAGTTTTAAAATTAAATTTTTGTAACTTTTAAAAGGAAATTATCCAGAATAATTTTTGTATTTTATGGTCTTTTCGGGAAACAAATCTTCGTATGTCAAAGCGTATTTAGTTAGAAGTATTGTTCTAATTTCTAGAATTGTGTTCGTGAAAAAGACAGCCTTTTTAAAAACAAGTTTAGAAATTTGCTGTTAGAATAGCACTATTTCATAAATGTAAATACAAGATCATATGGAGTACTGTAATTAAAGCTATTCGAGTAAGAAAGCATACGAACTTACATCATTAAATAGAGTTAGTCAAGATAAAATTACGAAAATATTCAACGGTTCTTTATCGGAAAGTATTTTCCCTAAAATGTTTAATGATACCTAAGTGAAACCTTATCACAAGGAAAAAAATTAACACTTAAATGGTAGTATTCAATTAATTGCTCACTTCCTCTAAAGTTCTGAAAACACTTTTCTACAAGCGTGTTTAAAACATCGTATAAGACAATAACGTTCTCTCTAAAGATTAACACAGTTTTCAGATGTCCGTTTCCTCCAAGAGCGTTTTATTTATTTCTTGAATATAGTGGCCACTTCTGTTAACCATAGAGATAATCCTGGAGGATTTTACATCTGAAACATTTTTTGTCAATTCTTCTTTCGAATTACATTATTATGTCATTAGCGTACCATAACATCAATGGGCTAATTTCCCACTTGAATGCTAACTACCAAGGCGATATTTCGGGCGCTAAAAGTCAATTGCTCCAGAATAACAAGCCAGAAACAAAACCGCTTGCTTCCGGAATATCTCAAGAATCACTTTCATCCCCTTTAATCCTTCTGAACGATATGCTGTTTGTTAATTTCTTTAACTTTCCGATCTGACCGAAATCTCCTAACCAGACATTAGTGCTGTACTAAGCACGAGCAACAATTTAGTGCATTCATTTTCTTCCAGTGAAAAGGATACGAAAACTCATGACAGTGCATGATAATTTTTGCACGATTAGTTAATTTAGTATTTGTGGGAAACTAAAGGTAACTAAGTGGAGTGACTGGGTTTGAAACCAGACCATACAATTTTATTTTTAA
This sequence comes from Laupala kohalensis, assembly GCA_002313205.1. Lineage (NCBI taxonomy): Eukaryota > Metazoa > Arthropoda > Insecta > Orthoptera > Trigonidiidae > Laupala > Laupala kohalensis. The sequence continues at coordinate 87,212 of NNCF01126311.1, forward strand.
GAAAAAAGAACTACGTATGTTATTAATATATCTGTGTTATTAATTAATCTATGTTATTAATTTATCCCAGAAATGCGTTTGATATAAAGTGATTATAATATTTACGAAAATATAAACTTGGCAATTAACATCGAAGGTATTGAAAAATTATTGATGCAATTGTATACTTTTATATATGTAGTATAGTAATAATTCAATAACTCAACTTTTGGTTTCGAAAATATCTTCTTTCCACAAACGGATCAGATGAGTCGTCGACAGTGGGATGCTCTCACCACTACACCAAAGTCGTGCATTAGAGGGTGCTTTGGCGAAGACTAAAGCGGGGTCTACAACCTGACTCATCTGCCGGCGGGATTAAGACTTCGTCGAAATAATCTGGCGGCTCAGTGTAAAGCCATCTTCAAGCCACGAACACGCAGAGGACGGATCGCAGGGCACGAGAAGTGCACTGATTGC